>JADLZN010008993.1:0-31454 GCA_018155175.1 Sinocyclocheilus anophthalmus
TCACGGAACTCCAGAACTCAAACACTTCAGTTGACACTTCGCGATCTTCAAAGAACTTAAAATCTTTCAAACTCAGACTTTTAGTAGAACTGCTCAAGCCTCTGTGTCATCAAGAAACCAACCAATCCAACGAGGGATCTCCCCAAAAGGACGTCATCCAAACATCATTTCGGCACCAGATCAACAGCCAATCAGCAACGGAATCCCCTCCAGTACGCCCGCGTCAGCGAAGGAACTGCCTCAGCTTTCAGCTGTCAACTAAGCAAAACGCAAGTACAAACAAAACTCCTATCTGCTGACATCGGTGTTGAACTGGTGAATTGAGTTAAGCAGTAAAGATAAGACAATCTCTGCTTGGTGTTTCTCCCAGGCTGAATTTAAAACCACTCGCGAAAACGAGTTAGGACTTTGAAAACTTCATGCAACTCCGTTGACTCATTTCCTTGAATCTTTGTGTGTATGTGTATGTTTTAGTTAGGTTATGTAATCTAGATTAGCCAATAAAATTCATGTTTAATTTATAAAGAAGAAGTGTCTGGTGTCATATAATTTCAAGGTTAAAACTATTGCCAAAAAGATCCCTTGCTTGCTACCTAGCTCGTAGCTTACTTATAATAATTACCTCTGTTAAGAGCTTACAAATAATCATAGTTGTGTTGACCGTGGCCAGGAAAACACATATATAATTTGTTAAAAGATACTAGGAATCACCGGCTCGCTAGACGACCCCTTGATTTAAAGTGTAAACTAACAAATTTGAAATCAGTTTAATCAGGTGGACTTGGGACAGTCAGATTCGAGTCCTTTCAAAACCTGAATGAATTAATAATTAATTCCCTACAATTACAAATGAATATATGAAATGTCATTACAGTGGTTAATTAAGTTGTTTATTTTTCAGTTCGGTTGACTATAGGCTTTTTTCAGGGGGATTTCCAATTTTTTTTTTGTAAATGCCCATTGAAGCAATATTTGTCAATAATAAAATACCGAAGTTTTAATTTAATTTGTTAATAATTTATATTAATATTTATCTTTTTTTTTTTTTAAAAGTGATGTGTTCTCTAGATATTAACTTCTTGAAAATGATATTTTAAATTAGACCCTGTTGGAAGGTATTGTAATTAACAAATCTGCAACAAAAAACCTCTTTCTCATTGACAGGCAATTGGGAAAATACACTTTTACAAATATGGTATTTCATTCATTTCATTTATATCAGAGGTATTGTATATATGGGTTATTCTGTTTGACGTATACTTTCTACTATATTTTATGTGTAATAAAGTTCATAATTTAGCATAGGTCTATATCCATAGTATGGAAGCCATTTCTGCCACTGACATAAAATAAGGAGAAAATTAATTGTGACCTTTATCTCACAATTCTGACTTTTTTTCTTGTAATTGCGAGTTCACATCTCGCAATTCTAACTTTTTTTTTCTCAGAATTGCATGATACAAACGTGCAATTCAAATATTTCTCAGAATTGTGAAATATAAACTCACAATTGCGGTTATAAAGTCAGAATGAGAGATATGACTGCAATTCTGGGAAAGGAAGTCACAATACGAGATATAAACTCGTAATTCTGAGTTTATCTCATAATTCTGATTTTATATCTCACAATTCTTACTTTATAACAGGCATTTGCGAGTTAAATCTATTAAGGTATTGACTAACATTTCGTCAATCTAAAAATTCAACAACCTTGATTCTCAATAGTGCTCTTGTACTGTAGATATTGTTTCTGTTTAGAGGAGGAAAAATAAGTCTTCAATCTGAGGTTAGTAATATGACAAGGGGCTTGATGTTTTCAGAAAACAATATTTAGAGATTATTCCATCCATTCAATGTGACTGAACACCAGCATGTCCAATAACAATTGGGTCTACATCATTTTGCTGATCAAATTTCCCTTTACTGATCAAATAAGCCCTGAATAGCTATTATCAAACCAAATCCAAGTACAGTAGTAGGCAAAATAAATACTATGCAAGCATACCCTAATATCCTTGGCAGGAGATCATAGAATGCCAGGAGGTTAAATGTACAGCAATAGATCTGTTTAGATGAGGCCATTACAGCACTCAGACCCTAGCGCTAGTGCAAAATGAAATGTGCCAAAAGACTTACACCTCGCAAAAGTCAGTGTTTATCATCACTGTAAAGCAATCATTTTAGATGACTGTTCTGCGTTCGAGAAAATAGCCTCTATCACATAAAAGTGCTTCTCCCTTTCCA
The DNA here is from genome assembly GCA_018155175.1 of Sinocyclocheilus anophthalmus. Classification (NCBI taxonomy): domain Eukaryota; kingdom Metazoa; phylum Chordata; class Actinopteri; order Cypriniformes; family Cyprinidae; genus Sinocyclocheilus; species Sinocyclocheilus anophthalmus. Next base: position 2,245 of record JADLZN010008993.1, read on the forward strand.
TAAACATAGATTATTTTCCTTCAACAATTTTATCCTAGCTGCCATCTTTGGCACTTGAAACCTTTTTTCATCATTCTTGCGTTTTTTCCCCCACCACAACACGCTACGTGCACTCTAATAGGATCAAACATTTTCTGAAAATATGATCAGCAATACCATTATCATTTCTCCACATAATAGATCCCACTGTCGTGCTTATCATTAGATTTAAAAACAAACACTCTTTCTGGCCGCCATATGTGGCGACAGATGTCATCAAGCAGCCCCTGAGGGGGAAGACAGACGACCTGTCTACATAACTGAAGCTGAGAAATTGAAGTTTAGGGGAAACACAGACAGAACATTTGCATTCTCTACATGTCCTTCATCCAAGATTCATTCTTCTCTGGGAAAGCTCCAGAGAGTTTGATGTACGCAAACTGTGTGAAAAGGTAGCAAGAGTTTGGCAAGGTTGTGAGAGCTTTATGAAAACAGCAAATGATGCCTGGTTTTGAGCTGTTCTCATTGTGTCATTTTATATCCCTATTTTATAATATTAAATATACGTATTTTAAATCATTAGAACTTTGAAATTCCCCAGGAATATTATGTTTTTAAATCAGATGCAGTGTAAAAAGCTTAAAAAATAGCCATCTTTTGAATTGTATAAAGCCTTCTTTGATTGAGGGCACAGTTGTAATATGAATCAGCCACTGTATTGTTGTTGTTCAAAGCTTAAAGATTTATTTTGCTCAACATGGTGGCAGTGAAATGTTTTTTTTTCTTTACTTCTTTCTCTGCAAGCTATCATTAGTGTGCAGAAGAGAGACAAAATGCTGTAGGACATGAAGGACAGTAAATACAGATAATGATAAGTATGCAGTAAATGAACAGTAGCAATATACCAAACATTTGAAAGTACATAAAGTATCTGGACACTTTAGAGATCACACTTAAAAAAAAAAGGGTATGGATATTTTTGCATTTGAAAACAATCTCAAACAAAATCACCTTTTAAAGGGCTAGTTCACACAAAAATGAAAATCTGATGTTAATTTACTCTTTACTCTTTATTACTTTACCCTCAGGCCATCCAAGATGTAGGTGACTTATTTTCTTCAGTAGAACAGTAAAGAAGATTTTTAGCTGAAACCGTGGTCTTTCGTGATTGATATAATGCAAATCAGCACTGGATGTTTTTGAGTATCAAAAAAGCATATCAAGGAACACGAAATTAATACCTATGGTTCTTAATGATATATTGAGGTCATATGAAGTGAAATGAGGTTACAGGTAACAATAAAGTTCAGTTTCTTGCACAGACCAATCATTTAACTTCATAAGACCTCAATATATTGTCAAGAGACAGGTATTCATTTCATGTTCCTTGATACACTTTTTTTATTCTCAAAAACATGCAGCCGCTGACTTGCATTTTATGAATCACCAATGAGCCGTGATTTCAGCTAAAAAACATTTTAAGTTAAATGCAAGAAAAAAGTCCACCTAAGGTGGATGGCCTGACGGTGAGTAAATCAACAGCACATACTTGTTTTTGAGTGAACTAGCCTTCTATCAACTTTTGTCAGACTTTTTTGAATTTTAATCACTTTTTATTAAATTTAAGGTGCTGGCTACTTTGGATTATTGTTATTATTCTAAATTTAAAATGTGATTACAGTCATTTAATTATAAGTGTGCACTTAAATGAAGATTTGAAACTTTTTTGAGAAAGCAAATGAGCCTCTTAAAAGAAAAAGATTGAATAGTCTTAGGCAATTTCATAAAGGTCACATTAATTCTCCCATCTCAGCAGGTTGCTCTCTGTGTTTTTCATGTGCATCCATTTCACTTTTGAGTTTCACTTTAAAAAATAATGGAACAATAATTAGCCTAAATCACTTAGTCTAAATGCTTCCTCTAAATTACTTAACTGAATTGGAGGTTTGTTTGTTTGTTTTTGGCTTACATTACATTTTACTTATACAAGAAACCATAAATGTCTGCTGGGTCAACTAACCACTTATTAGAAACTTTATACAGTATACAGATTTTCCAGAACACGGCACTAAATATAGGACCTGGCCACCTAAACTAGGTAATTGTGTGATTCAGTCAGTCTTCACTCTGCTTTTGTGCATGATTTTGGAATTTAGTACTGAATCATTCATTGCACTTGTCAGAAGCCTTGCTGTAGTTTTTCAAAGATCTCAAGTTTAATGATTTTGAAGGTTTCTGAACATGAGGCTTCAGCAAGCCAAACGATGTATGCGGATTAAAACAGTCCAGATTCTTTCCAGATATTTTTAGGAAGTCATCATTAATTCCATTTTTGTGAATGAAATCTCCTCTATTCACCATTAGGCCTTCCAGGAGTCCTTGGGCACAGAACTACATCAATAATAGAGGAAAGAAGATAATCTTATCTTCACATCTGGAGCCCTTATTAGACAAAATGAACTGTTTAAATCTGGAGCACATGCTGCCTCATCACAATGAGAGATCTTGAAGTTATGGTTTCAGAAATAGAGACATTTTCCCATATAATTCATGCTGTTCATGGCATCAGACTTTTAATATTAATTTGATGATAATTAGTCATTCAAAGTATTAGCAGCAGTCAATATGTGCATGTTCAAACAAAAAATATGTTAATGCAACATAATTTGAGTATTGATACACAACCATACTACAGAGTTAACAAGAAAGCAGCACTTATGAAATGTGTTGCTTTTGTGCTTTAATTACTACCACTGCTTCACTGAAGGAGATACATTTTAGGCTATAACAATGAAATGGTTTCTGACTTCCACACAGTTTCAGCTATCAGGACTAATTGGTCATGCACAAAACATTTATTTGATTTTACTTTTTTATATATTATATATTATATTATTATTTTTTTTGTAACAATTTAATAATTCTCTACTTTTAAATATATTTTAAAAATATAATGGGGCGGACCTACCATAAGCATAGGGACCCCCCATAACACCACAAAAAAAGATATACTTTAATACTTAAAATGAAATTTCGATTGCTGTATTAAATTTAGACCTGCTTATGTTACATAATATTTTATTTTTATGCGTTTTTACAGCGCTGCACATTATAACCAATCACAAACGATTCTGTTGAGTTTATGTATGCAGTAGCCAATCAGAGGTGTTCAAACTAGTCATCGCTGAAACCCCAGAGTTTTGTTCAGACTGAAAACCTTCTCAGGTTACGTATGAACCCTGGTTCCTCGAGGGAACGAGACGCTGCGTTGAGAACGCTAGGGGAACGCCTTCAGTGACCCACGCTCTGAATCACATGTGAAATCAGTCCAATAGCTGAGCGGGATGTCACGGCGGATGACGTCATGACCGGGATGCTATAAAAGCACGTGCGGCGGAGCCAGCATCAGCTTCTAGGAAATGAAGCAAGCGCTCACAGGTATACCGAAAGTATGGCACTGAGAAGCAGCATCTCGTTCCCTCGGGGAACTATGGTTACATACGTAATCTGAGACGTCCTCTTCAGGAACTCGAGCTGCGTCGAGAACGCTAGGGGAACGAGAATGCCCACGTCGCCAGACTTCCAAATCTATGCCTAGTGTGGAAGACTGCACAGCTATGGCAAGAGAACAGAAGAGCCCGGAGTGGCTAAAGTAGGCGGGGCTCGCCATCCCGAAGGCCAACTTCTGGAGGAGTGAATCTTGACCCCAAAGGAGAGGGGAGATCAGAGGAATCGAGGCTATGGAATAGCATCCTGATCCACCACTTAGCCTAAGCTTCTATGGTCGGAGGCCTCGGCCTCAGCGCACCACAGAGGAAACATGTAAGAAAAGGGTGTCTTCCCACTGAATGGCCACCAAGAGGGGCACTGTGGCCAGGACGGCACAGTAGTGTGTGTCCGCCATAGAAGCCTTATGTAGGGGGTGGGGGGGGGTCGCATCACCCTGCGGATTGTTTTCACAATCTATCCCCCCCCACCTACTAAATATTAGGCACCTGCAGGAACTCCAGAGCTGTACCAAACGGGCAGTTAGCTGGGTTGGGCTGGCGGTCTCCGCAGAAATACATTTTCCTCATAGAGGGAGCTCTGGATGAAGGATAGTCTCAACAACCTCGGTTGAGAGAACGGAAGTTATGAGTTGTGCCTCCTCAGAGGCCACACCCACAGCTCCTGGCAGGGGCATGCCCTCCGCCTGTGAGAGGAAATCTCTCCTGACGGGAATCTCCCATGTAGCGCCATCGAGGAGAGAAATCAGGTCTGAGAACCATACTCGGGCCCGGCCGGGAAACTCCCATGGGGTACAGCACGATAAAAAACGTGTACCTGTGAATATTTGAAAAACAAAGTATGTCAAATATGTCGTTTTCTAGCAAAAAAAGGCCAGACAATAAACTGAGAAGCTTCACCTTGCCCATTTGATGAGGTAAGGCAGATGGTTGAGCAGGCTGAAGGTGTAGAAAGAGTAACGGATGATCTCCGTGATGGTCCAGGCCACCACAAAGAGGAGAAGACTGTCTTCGCTTTGGACCTGAAACGAGAGAAACTGTAAGTCACACAGGGAAGAGACAGAACTGCTCAGCAAGCAGGAAAATTTAGTCAAGAACCATGCGGTTATGTTTGCTACTGTTCCATCGCAATTCACTGAAGCCACTCGACACACAAAGATGGACTACTGAGAACATCGGAAACGGAAGCACTTCACAAAGCATTCAAAGGCTCCAACTTCACATCTACACACATACAGGCTTGAAAGGAGGTTATTTTAGCAACCTACACAGGCAGACATGGACATGTTAAATATTAGTATTACTCCCCAGTTTTGGTTCAAGCAGGATTCTCGTTGGAATAACTTACAGAAATACACACTTCAGCTCAGACGTCTTTCTCTGGGATGGACAATCAGAACTTGATTCTTAGTTTCAAAGAACTTAAAATAAATAACATTGTTTTCTTCACACTTAAATTCTACTAATGCAGGATTTTTGATGAGCATTGAAATATTATACAAGCTGTTGAAATCCACTAGATGCCAGTAGACCAGATTCAATGAGACAAAAAGAGAAATGTTGCTCATTAGATAACAGGTGCATCTCAATAAATAGAATGCGTGGAAAAAAGCAACCTGGGCTTCCATTTACACTTGAGCAGTACAACAGGCTGATTGTCTCCATGGCCACGCCGCCACTGATGCAGTATTCATGCAAAAGGAGGGCCCAACCCAAGTATGAGTACATGTACAGTAAATGAACATACTTTCCAGAAGGCCAACAATTCACTAAAAATGTTTTTTTATTGGTCTTATGAAGTATTCTAATTTGTTGAGATAGTGAATTGGTGGGTTTTTGTAAAATGTGAGCCAAAATCATCACAACTAAAACTAAAAGAACCAAAGACTTAAACTACTTCAGTCTCAGTGCAGAGAATTGATTTAATCACGAGTTTCACATTGAGTTGAATAATTCTGAAATAAATGAACTTCTATGACATTATAATTGTATGAGGTGGGGGGGGAGCACCTGTACATTGTAATGGGTATTTGAGATATTGATTGGCTTTCAATCCAGTATGTTTTTTGTAACAGAGAATACCTGACATAATTTTTTTAAAATAATCATAATATACCATTAATACTGTAGGTCACCTGAACAAGTAAAACATGTTATTTTTAACTGAAACCAAAATAAAACTATAAAAATTGTGAAAAAGTTGAAATAAATAAATATAAATGTTAGTTTACAAAGTGTTTCCACGTAAAATTACAATGAAACTAAGTGAAATAAAATACTTTTTCAGTTGAAGTATTAAAATTAAAATAAAACTGTAAAATAATAAAAATATATAAAAATGGACAACACAAAATTAAATATTAAATATTTTAAAATAAAAATTAAAATAATAAAAAAAAATTACAGCAGATGTAAAATATTATAAAAAAATTCAATAATACTTTATAATTACTATAAATAATTCTAAAATAACGCTGCCGCATATTCAAAGTTAAAAGCATAGTTCACCCAAAAATGAAAAAAATGCTGTCATTAATTACTCACCCACATGTTGCACAACCAAATAGTTGTTGATAGCCTTAACATTCTATAATAATTTTTTTTTTCCTTACTATGGAAGCCATGGTTAACAAATATCTTATGTTGTGTTCAACAGAAGAAAGAAACTCATACAGGTTTGGAACAAACTGAGGGTGAATAAATGATGACAGAAATTTCATTTTTTAAATTAATTCACTTTAAACATAAACTTACTTCCCTAACGCTGTGTGTCACTGCCCAGGTAAGGAATACTCGTGACATCACTTGGAACCCAGTCAGGACCACAGAGGAGGGAACAATTCCTTCACAAAATGTTAAATATTGTGTAAAGAGATTAATCATTTGCATTTTTGTAATGTGGCTTTAATCAGAGTAAACTATGAATCCGATAAAGCAAGTATAAAAATAATCTTAATCCATTACAGTAAACATGATGAGAGAGACATAAAACAGAATTAAAATCATTAAAATAAAATACTTTAGGAGAGCAAGGATGGTTATGATGTAAAGGGAGTGCTGCAGCACTGGTTGTTTACACTGGGAAAGGTCACATTAAGCTTTAAGTCCCAGATAATGAGGTGTGGACTGTGAACTCTATGCTCCACGGGTGCAGTGAGACTCTTTATCACATTATCACAGTCAGACTGGCAGAGAAAGCAGCACCCTCGCTGACGATGGCACTGCTGGGTTAAAAAAAGCTTTCCTTGTATAGCCAATCTGGTCTATATACTTCACCTAGTGCATATTTATAGTAGAAATTAATAAGAGACTGTTATTAGCAGCAGGGTGCACTTACCCACGGCACAATGCAATATCTGTGAAGAGAGCACAGAACAAATATTATAAGGTGCAATCAGCCTCAAGGAATTATCATTTTAGCATTAAAAATAATCAAATTAAACTCTGTAGGGTGAGAAAATAACATACATTTCCACAATGTGAAATCAGAAAATGTATTAAAAAAAACAGTAAAAAAATGGTTTAATATGCTAAGACAAATTTGACAATTTAACAAGTAAAAAAAAAAAAAATCAGTTTTTCTATCTAAAATTTAATCTCTTAAAAATGTCGAGGGCTGAGGTGGATTTTCACAGCAGCAACTCCAGTATTCTTGTCATATTATGTCTTTTTTTTTTTTTATGTCATATATTTAAAGTGTGCCTTGCTGGAAATGATTGATTCTTTAACAAAAAAAAAAAAAAAAAGAAAGAAAGGTAATAAAAAGAAAAAAGAAATTACCCCCAAACTTTTGAACAGTAGTGTGTGTTCAAACATATTTGTATATTTATGCATTTAGCAGAGGACTTATCTAAAGTGACTTACTAGAATTCACAATATTATTATAGTTATTGTAACTGGTATTTTTAGTTATCCAAAGCTGTATATAGATTAAATAAGGCAAAAAGTTTTTACATACAGTGTGTGAAATAAGTATTTGATCCCCTACCAAACAGCAAGAATTCTGGCTCCCACAGATTGGTTATGTGCCCATGTGGAACACAGATTAGTCCTGTCACTTTAAGAAGTTACTCCTAATGTCAGCTCGTTAGGTGTATAAGACACCGGTCCACACAATCTGTATCTTCCATTCCAACCTCTCCCACCATGGGCAAGACCAAAGAGCTGTCAAAGGATGTCAGAGACAAGATTGTAGATCTGCACAAGGCTGGAATGGGCTACAAGACCATCACAGCAAGAAGCTTGGTGAGGAGACAACTATTGGTGCGATTATTTGGAAATGGACCATCAATTGGCCTCGGTCTGGAGCTCCATGCAAGATCTCACCTCATGGGGTAAGGATGATCATGAGAAAGGTGTGGGATCAGCCCCGAACTACACGGGAGGAGCTTGTTAATGATCTTAAGGCAGTTGGGACCACAGTCACTAAGCAAAACAGTGGTAACGCGCTATGCTGCAATGGTCTGAAATCCTGCAGCACCCACAAGGTCCCACTGCTCAAGAAGGCACACGTACAGGCCCGTTTAAAGTTTGCCAAAGAATATCTAAATCAGGGGTGGGCAAACTCGGCCCTTCCAGGCAACTTTCCTTCAGAGTTTAGCTCCAACACTAATAAAACACACCTGAACCAGCTAATCAAGATCTTCAAGATTACTAGAAGGCTACAGGCAGGTGAGTCATATCAGGGTTGGATCAAATCTCTGCAGGAAAGTGGCCTGGAAGGGCCAAGTTTGCCCATCACTGATCTAAATGATTCAGAGAAAGCTTGGGAGAAAGTGCTGTGGTCAGATGAGACCAAAATTGAGTTCTCTGGCATTAACTCGACTCGCCATGTTTGGAGGATGAGAAATGCTGACCATGACCCCAAGAACACCATCCCTACAGTCAAGCACGGAGGTGGAAACATTATGCTTTGGGGCTGTTTTTCTGCTAAGGGTACAGGACGACTTCACAGCATTGAGGGGCAAATGGACGGGGCCATACTGTAAAATCTTGGACGAGAACCTCCCTCCCTCAGCCAGAACACTGAAGATGGGTCATGAATAAGTCTTCAAGGATTACCTTGTAAAAATGTACCCACTTCAAGCAAACCTGGTGACCAACTACAAAAAAACGTCTTACCTCTGTGCTTGCCAACAAGGGTTTCTGCACCAAGTACTAAGTCATGTTCTGCTTGGGGATCAAATACTTATTTCACTCACTGAAATGCAAATAAATTTCTAACCTATATATAATGTGGGTTTTTTTGGTTAATATTAGGTCTCTATATGTTAAAATAAACCTACCATTAAAAATTACAGACCCTTCATTTCTTTGTAAGTGGGCAAATTTACAAAACCAGCAGAGGATCAAATAAATATTTCCCCCACTGAAACTTCTGTTCAAGATTCATACCACATTTTATTATTTATAGTTTGTTTTGTGCTTTAGTCTATTAAAGTCTTTGTTTCATCTCATGCAGTACCAATGAGCACTCATTAAGTAGTACCCAACAACAAATTCCTTGTGTTTGCACACACTTGGTGAATAAAGCTGATTCCGTTTCTATATATTAATTGTGTACTTACAAATTTTTTTGCAAAAATATATAGTTTACTTCAGAATTATGAATTAATTTAAATGAATATAGCTCCCATAACACTCACCTCAAGAAGGGCACCAGTCTGAAAGAATTTTAGGGGCTTTTCTATCGAGTAATAAAGACCATGGTAACTTCCCCTGGCAAGGTATGCTCGAACCAGACCAACAGCAATGACCAGCCATCTAGATAAAAAAAAAGGTTCATAGAGTAAATCTGTAGAGCCACTCATCCTTGCTTTGAGAGAGGAGAGCATTTCCGCAATGCACACAGGCATGGAACTGCATGCAAATCTCTTACAGCACAGCAGTTAACAGCAAATAGTGGCAATTTCATTCAAATACATCCAGCACATTTATTGTACTGATGCAAAATATACACCAGAATACACACTCCAATTTCTCAAAAGTTGTGTTTTTCTATTTTAACTTCCTTTATCTGTCACGGCCATATGTGCAAGTCTTGGTATAACATGAAGATAGAAGAGCATCAAAACCATGTTGCTAGCAGCACAATCATCTTTATCTAAATAATCACCAAAAACATTAACAGCTCAAGTATTTTAAAATCAGTTAAGGCAAACAGGACTGGATTGTGATTTCAAATTCAAAACAATACACATAGTACATTATTGGACAGCGTTTAATGTCTCTGTGAGATATCATGAAATGGTCTCTAACTAAAAAGCATCGACTGAATTGCATCATCAAACTATTCCTGACTGCATTCTGGTCAACAGACGTCGCGAAAATGTAGCAAACCCGGTTTGGTTACTGCTGCTGCAGCAACCGCATTGGAAAGTTCAATTCATTTGAATGAATCAGTTGGTTCGAAAATTTCGAAAACCGGTCAAAAACAGATTCCTAACTTACATTCGAGTGATTTGAAAACTATTCGGTTCAAAAGAACGATTCGTCATTCTAAGCCCTGGAAAGCAACGTTATAAAATCTTAAAAGTCATGTAAACTTCTGTAGTGATTTTTTTGTAGTCATGCTCGGCTCAAAAACATTAAGAGTCGATTACATTTGCTTTGTTTGAGTGCAATAACTTAAAATAAGGACTGAAATCTACAATAACCGGTCAAAACGTCGATTGTTCGTTAGTTCGGATACTTAAATACTTAGATTTGAATCATTAGCCTACACAAGTGATTTTTAGGGGTAGGCTACAAGCGGATTTTATTTTTACGGTTGAAATTGGCAGCAAAATAGATTTTAGTAAGTAACTTTATTACATAGCACCTTTTAAAAACAGTGAAAACAAAGTGTTTTAGAAGAGAAATACATGTGTGCATTCACAGAGAGCAAAAAAAACTCCAATATTTCACTAGATTGTAGCTACTCAAATATACAGGTGCATCTCAATAAATCAGAAAGTCATGGAAAAGTTCATTTATTTCAACTCAAATTGTAATTCAACTCAAATTGTGAAACTCGTGTAGTTTAAAATAAAATTCAATGACCACAGACTGAAGTAGTTTAAGTCTTTAGTTCTTATAATTGTGATGATTTTGGCTCACATTTAACAAAAAAACCCACCAATTCACTATCTCAGAGTCTCTATGGGGTTCAGGTGTGGTGAGTTTGCTGGCCAGTCAAGCAAACCAACACCATGGTCATTTAACCAACTTGTGGGCTTTGGCAGTGGGCAGGTGCTAAAATCCTGCGGGAAAAATGAAATCAGCATCATTTAAAAAAGCTGGTCAGCAGAAGGAAGCATGAAGTCCTCCAAAATTTCTTTTTTAAACGGGTGCAGTGACGTTGGTTTTAAAAAAAACAATGGACCAACACCAGCAGATGACATTCCACCCCAAATCATCACAGACTGTGGAAAATTAACACTGGTCTTCAAGCAACTTGGGCTATGAGCTTCTCGACCCTTCCTGCAGACTCTAGGACCTTGGTTTCCAAATGAAATACAAAACTTGCTCTCATCTGAAAGAGAACTTTGGACCACTGGGCAAAAGTCCAGTTATTCTCCTTAGCCCAGGTAAGACGCCTATGATGTTGTCTGTGGTTCAGGAGTGGCTTAACAAGAGAAATACAACAACTGTAGCCAAATTCCTCGACACGTCTCTGTGTGGTGGCTCTTGATGCATTGACCCCAGCCTCAGTCCATTCCTTGGTAAGTTCACTCAAATTCTTGAATCGATTTTGCTTGACCATCCTCATAAGGCTGCGGTTCTCTGTGGGTTGTGCATCTTTTTCTTCACACTTGTTTCTTCCACTCAAATTTTGTTAAATGCTTGGATACCGCACTCTCTGAACAGCAGCTTCTTTGCCAATGAATGTTTGGGCTTACCCTCTTGTGAGGGTGTCATGAGTTTCTTCTGGACAACTGTCAGATAAGCGTCTCCCCAGATTGTGTGCCTAGTGAACAAACCATTTGAAGGGGGGGGGGGACTCAGGAAACCTTTGCAGGTGTTTTGAGCTGACTAGCTGATTGGCATGTCATCATATTCTAACTTGTTGAGATAGTGAATAGGTGGGTTTTTCTTAAATGTGAGCCAAAATCATCAATTAAAAGAACCAAAGACTTAAACTACATCAGTCTGTGTGCATTGAATTTATTTAATACACGAGTCTCACAATTTGAGTTGAATTACTGAAATAAATGAACTTTTCCACGACATTCTAATTTATTGAGATGCACCTGTAGCTATTTATCACTATATAAATTAATCTATATGTATTTTTTCCAAATGTTGTGTTTATTGTTCCTACATCCCACCTCAAAACGAATAGGTTAATCGATTCGTTTCCGAAAAGGACATAATTGTGCAACAGTTTCGGGGTTACAATGGGTAAAGTGCACTACTATTCACTGTTTAACCACACCAGCTACTGCCTATTGATCTGTATATAGCTACATTTAAACTAACGAATACACTAAATTCATTCGTACGTCCACTAATGTCATCTAACTGCACAAACAGACCCGCTACTGCAAAACAAGAACAATGCATTCATGCATGCAACCAATGACCGCTGTCACCCAGCAGCCCTGATGGCGTGTTAAATAGGCGTTAATAGGATTTGCGTTGCAATGCATTACCAGAATATTCAGAATAATGTCCATTTATTGTCATTTCAAAACAAACTGTGCTAACGCATGCAATTTAAACTCAAAGGGGGAGGTCACCGCGAATCTGTCAAGCACATTGAGCACGCTGTCTGAAATCTAACCATTCATTCTTACTGCCACACGCTTGAACAGAGAGCACGGAAGCGCATTTGATTTTCATCATACCCCGCTGTCATAACCACGTTGTAAATGACCAGATATGCGGTGGCCAGCGTTCCGGGTCCCTTTTTCTTCTTGTTACTGGAATCAGTGTGCGCTGTTTTGCTGGTCCCCATGGCAGGTGCCGACATGACTGAACTAGCATTAGAAACACTGGATCATCCAAATGGTCCCGGTGAGTGAATAAAGGCGTGTGGCCTTGCTGACATGTATATAGAAGGCGCTGATGAATGGAGCGCCCCCTGGCGAGGACAGGGTGTAAATTATGTTTTGTGTGTCACTCTGTTACATTTTCGATTCGCTTATTCACCGCCATGTTTACAATAACCTTTTTTTTTTTTTTTTTTTTACAGTTTTATTAATATACATATAATATTATTATTTTATATTTGTGTATGAATTTTGGGACTTTCAGAAACATCTATTCCAATCGCTAGATGGCAGTGCGGGTCTCCTGCTCAGCTCAGAACGCACACTAAGGTCTCAACTTACATGCCTGTCGGAAATATAGATTTATAAAAACACAAAATGAAATAATTTAATAATTTATTTGTGTAGTCTTAATAGAAATACTAAATGCAACTTGAAATCTAGAATCACTTGACTGTTGTGACACGTATGCGGTTTCTTGACAGGCATTGCGGTTGCGTTCTAAGTTTACGGAAGAGCAACTGGTAGAAGTGGACGCATTTTAATGGATGAGAGAACGATAAGTCGTCGATATACGTAGATAATACGCGTGAATTTAACATTTAATAGATAGGAAAAGGTCTCAAAATGCCTTTATTTGGTCAAAACCCGTTCGATCAGGATGTGGGTGAGTTTGACAGTGTTGTTTTTGTCGAAGTGATGTGATATTGACAAGTCGGTTAACAGGGCCGATCCAGCGCACTGCTCCCTGTCATATCCTCAAGATCTTTGCTTTTTGTTTGGTTTATTTCCTCGGTTTCTCTGATCCCTTAAATATCGGGATTTAACTATTACAGCTGTCAAACGTTATTAGCAGAACTGACACCATCCTTAAAATATTGTTCTACATTTCTGCAACTTTTCAGATGAACACTGAACATTTTCAATATTTAGTTTAAGTAACGTTACTCTATTAAAAAGTGATTTTGAGTTGTTTGGGGATTAAGTACAAGTTTATCAAACGTTTATGATTACAATAAATAACGTTTTTTTAACTTGAAGATATTTCCTGTTAAGGCTATGCCGTGATATTTTAATATGAAAAGTACATCTAACAGGATGTAGTATAGTACCTTCCTAATATAATATTATATAATCAAAACGTCCTGCTTTTAAAAAAAATAAATAAAAAATTTCCCCTAAAAATAATAATATATATATATATATTTATATTTAACCCATTTCCAGTAAGCATGAATGACTGAAAGATTAACAGCAGTTCATTTGTCAATAGTATGAACAATGTTTTTCTTTTCATAGTTTTGTCCTGAGAGATTAATGTGAATGAACTTGTGACACTCTGTAGAGGGGTTTGAACACTTGATTGTTGTTCATTTTATTTCAAGTTGTACTTTGTTGGATGTCGCAATGCAAATTTCCCTGTCTTCATTATGTTAGTCATTCAAATGCGCCCAAGTTGTTTTATTCTTGAAGGAGGGGTAAACTAATCTACACTAGTGTATTATCATAGAAATGGTCGTTGTGCCTGTTGAGACAAGCCGGATATGCAAAATAACAGGCAAAACAGGCTACTTTGTCTGTTTAACGGGATGGATATAAGCCATATAATAAATAAATATGTATTAAAGACTTGTTCTTCAATTGCTAGGATGTAAATCAGATAATATTCACACTTATTTTATTATTATTATTATACTCAGTATTGTGCGTTTATGGCCTTTTTGGTAAATGAAGTTTTTGAGCATGCACTTTGACTTAAATTAAAATGGTAAGTTATGATATGGCTCTGTAATAAGAGAAAATTTGCTTTGAGAGTTTCATTTGAATTTGTCTTTTTTTTGAATGCTTATTCATTTGCATATTCAGAGAAAGCAACTAGTGAAACTAGCACAGCAGAGGACTGGTGCCTCATTATGGATATCTGTGACCGGGTCGGGACAGCTCCCAATGGGTGAGCTGAAATAGCAGCATACAAACAAGATTTAAATAACTATGTGTTTTTAATGCTTATTTTAGTAACAATTAATAACATTCATGTTGCTTGTATGCATTATTGTTCTTCTTATATAGATACCTTTTTTGTTAAATATTAATTTCTATTTAATTTTAATGTAGAAAAATGGTGCACCTCTCCCTAATATAAATATGTTCATGCCCCTCTTTGTCGTTTTCTCTTTTTTTCTGGCATAGTGCAAAGGATTGTCTCAGGTCAATCATGAAGCGTGTGAACCACAAGGTCCCTCATGTAGCCATGCAAGCATTAACGGTGAGCTCTTCATCTTCAGTTCCCATTGTAGTCAAACAGAGTTACACCCACAGTTTAGTAAGCGATATGAGTTGTCACAGTGTTTCTTTTCATGACGACAATTAACCTATGTATGGCTTGCATATAGTCACTGCACACTAAACTAGTATCGAAGAAACTAAAGCTGTAAAAACTCCAGAGCGCTCTGTAGCATCTGGAAGTGACAGACATCTCTGTGGGCTCTCACTCTGACTCACCAAAATCTCAGCCTGCATAGATGTCTCAATCTATTTTTAGATATCTCATCTGGCTGTATCTTTACAAAAATGTATTACAGAGGAATAAAGTGGGTTGATGTGCTCTTTATTTTTATTTTTTGAGTTGCTGAATTTGTTGTAATAATAATATATGTAATTTTTACAATAATGATGACAATGTTAGGAATAATACAATTTATTAGTAGTAGTATTAATATTTATCATGATGTCACATTTAATTTACACACATTAAAAGTGATAACCGTTATAGAAATGTTACAAGTGTGCAATAACAACTATAACAAGAATTATTATTATTAATATCATTATTATGAATCTTTATTTTGTGTCTGCATTTTATTTACACATGTTCAAAGAATAAACCGTTATATACTTGTCAGAATTATTGTTATTATTATTAATAATCTTTATTATGATATCACATTTCATTTATGCACATTTGAAGCATAAACATTTATAGAAATGTAACAAGTGTGCAATCACTGCTTGTATAGAAAATTGTTTTGATTGTCATGGAAATCCTAGAAGTATCAGGAAGTTTTTAAATGACATTTTCCAGACTTTTTTAGTGAATATACATTTGAATTGACCTGTTCACAAATACCTGTTCGAAAATCAGTCTGAATCAATTATTTTTTGAAATACATATCTAGTATGTTCAAATAACAGGAAATTCATTGATTAAAATGTTTTTTTTTTATGCAAATAATGGTTACTCAGATATTGCTGTATTTTCTCTGTTTAGTTGCTGGGTGCCTGCGTTTCAAACAGCGGAAAAATCTTTCACCTAGAAATCTGCTCGCGGGAGTTTGCCAGTGAAGTTCGTGGTGTGTTGAACAAGGTAAGGAACTTTAGCTCACTGCATAAATTAAAGGGTAATTACATACAACAGGACAAATCCTTGTTTCAAAGTATAATAAACTTGCTTGTCTGTTGATAATGTCTACCATCCTCGTTCTCTTCTCCTCAGGTTCACCCAAAGGTTGCTGAGAAACTCAAGGCCTTGATGGTGGAGTGGGCCGAAGATTTCCAGAAAGACGCACAGCTGAGTCTCATCAGTGCCACCATCAAGTCCCTCAAAGAAGACGGAGTGTCCTTTCCCACCGCAAACACCCAGGTATTCCAACTTGATCCTGTTGGATCTCACTTTATAATGTCAGCTGTCCATTAACACAAATGCTAATGAGCAGACAGCAGCTGCTGGTATTTGGCCTAGATATATGACCCTGAAATTTGGCTGGGTTTACTGTCATAGCGACTTTTAGATCCTAATTTCACATAGTTCATTAGTTATTCTGTTTGTATTTCCTGTACTGGTAGGTCACAGAAATCTGTGACAGATGTATCTGTGTCACCTTGTTGTCATGCCATGTCTGCAGTGTAGGTCATTGCAATGTTCTTTCAAAGTTTCTGGGACTGATATTGTCAAATGTTAGCATTTTAAAATGGAGTAAAAATATTTTTGTAAGTCTATGTATGTTGTAGTTGGTTTCATTTTATGAATTAATATATAATAACTGTATATCATACATTACCATTCAAGTTTGGGGTCAGTAAGATTCTATAATATATATATATATATAATATATTAATTTTTTTTTATTTTTTTTTATAAATTCAATACTTTAATATTCAAGGACATTACTTTAGTAAAGACATTTATAATGTAAAAAAAGATTTCTTTTTTAAATAAATTCTGTTCTTTTGAAATTACTATTCATCAAAGAATCCTGAAAAAAAAAAAGATTCCATATCAATGATTACATATCAAAAAATGAGCATATTAAATGTTTTCTGAAGGATCATGTGAGACTGAAAACTGGAGTAATGGCTCCAGTTAATCAGCTTTGCCATCACTGAAAAAATCGATAGAACTCTTGAACGGTAGTGTGTAAGCAATCGCCAGCTTTTTATTTTGATTTTATTATGGGGGGATTTCTCTTTGTTTTTACTGTTTTTTTTAGTCAATCTTTGAAAAAGGACATGTTGTTTTTAAAGATACATTAAAAGTATACCATAAATGCCCATAGTTAATAACCAATAGTCAGCCACCTCTCTATGAGAGATGAATCATAAATTAATCATGTGACTAAACATGACCACTGTTCCTCACATGACATGTCTGCTAACACTTTAACTATCTAGAGGCGTATAAATCAGCTGAGTGTGTCTGGAATGCTGAAGCATGTGTGTGGTACTGATCAACTTTGCATTTGAACATCAAACATTATCACTTCCATTTGTAGGAAAACAAAGGCCAGACCTTTCCTGAAAATGTCTCCTTTTGTGTTCCACGGAAGAAAGAACATCATACAAGTTTGAAGTGATATAAGGCTGCGCAACAGATGACAATTTTCACTATTGAGTGATGTAGCCCTTTAAGACACTGCTTCCTCAACATTCAGCAAAAGCTCTTTGAAGCAGCAACAGAAACACATTCCTTCTACTTTACGTCCCTGGCTAGCACTCCACATGGCCATATTTGGCCGATCAAACACGGCAGTAGCTTTTTGCTCTCAATTCCTTTTACAGGTTGGAGCATATCTCCCCCTGATAGATTTTTCCTGGGAGAGCCCCCTTTCACAGTGAAGGGGAAGTCGAGAAGAGGCAGCCAATCATTCCGCTCCCTGTTGTCCTAACACGCTCATCAGTAAAACTCCAGGGGTGCTTGCAGTTAATATCAAGTGGACTGAGTTAAAGAACCAGAAAGACAAATTTAATATGAAATTCCTGGAGTTAATAATGCAGTAAATGCGATTCATTACTGGAGATCTGTTGGGGATGAATCATCTGGTCTGGACATACTGATCTGCAACAGAACGTCGAGAGTCATGGCCAACGCTGGGGTCAGACACCAGACATCTCAGGACACCAGACCAATTTATCTCAGGCTGTCCATATGACTGCCGCACTTAACCTCAGAAACCGACAGCAACCTCAAACAAGAACACTTGTATTGTATTCATTCTCATTTGACTAAAAGGCAAACTAGTGAAAAGAAAATAAAGCAGTATCTGCTGTGGGAGTCAATAACTACAGCTTTTACAAAATATCTGAAATAGCTAAAATAAGAAAAGCCAATGGCCTTGCATTTGAAATGTGCTACTGCTACTCAGGGCTGCGTTTCCCAAAAGCATCACAATCCTACGTTGATCGTAGCTCCATTGGTGATGATTCGTTCTACGATCAACTTAGGCTTACGATGCTTTTGAGAAACGCAGCCCAGACTGGTAGTGTATTACACTGAACGAAAATGCAATTTGAAGAAAGGACTGAAATAGTATTTTCTGGTAAACAACTCCACAATCTTTGGTTGTATTTACACCTGTGTAAATAATGGTTTTTAATAGTTTATTAGGAGCAAAAACATGTTCTCATTACTATTGCTAATATTTTTAAGTAATAATTCACCCAAAAAATACAATTCTGCCATCAGTTACTCACCCTCAATTCCAAGAGTTTTTTTTTTCTTCTGTTGAACATAAAAGAATGTTTCAAAGTTGAAAAGTTTGAATCAGCTGAATCGGTCTCACTCATCTTTTTTTGTAGTAGTACATAAAGTTATTATTTGTGTTTTCACAAACAATTTTATCATCCAGTGAGTCCAAATGGACTTGTCTAGACCTGGAAATGGCCATTTTAACATTTAAAATATGATGTCTATGTTTCCATATCCAAGGGAGCCTTGTCTATGGAAGTGATGCCAGACAGATCAACTAAGGGTTTTTTTCTTGCCAATACAGTACTATTCAATTTCTTTGCATCTGTCTAGACATACTCATGAGATCTGTGCTAATAAAGACTAAATCGTGGACTCCTTTACCATCAGGTCCATTAAACCCCTTACACTCAGTCCGTCTCTCTCTCTCTCTCTCTCTCTCTCTGCATATACCAGAGTTTGATTTAAAACGTTGTTCTCTGCGGAACAGCTGGTCATTATGACATCACCTCTTGTGCACATGGGTCTCAGTGTTGTGTTATCTGGACACGTATGCTGAAAGAAACAGTCTTCAAACAAATAAGTGTACTATGATCGGTAAAACCGAATACGTCACAGTTTAAAGGTTACTGTTATGCGTGAAAATGGGGTTGTAGGCCCCACCACTTGGGGTCTACAACAACTTCCTGCTGTTAAAGAACGAATCGACACAAGCCACACAAGACCCCAGTGAATAAATTTCACTGTTTCAATCGGGAGCTTTGTTGGCACCATGAAGCATCAGCTTTCATGTTCAGCTGTTCAATAGATTTGGAGCCGGTTGGTTTCCTGGATGTCTCTATGTAAATCTGGCTCTAATGGTTTTTTGTTAGTCCCAGAGCAACACATTTCCTTAACATGAGGGGTTTGGTTCACATGCAATTGAATTTCATTTCACAAAAATCAAACGATGATGTCCACAACATAAAATAAATGTCACAAATTAGTTCAATTCCATTTCTTTTCTCAAACATATCGATCTTCTCCGACTCTTTAGTATTGTACTTGTCTGATTAAAGGCCTGATATTTGGCCATTTGAAGTTTATCGTCATTTGCCAATAATATTGTATGATTGGCCAAATGCAGAAAAAAGCATCAGCATGTCTTTCCATTAGGGCTGTCAAAAAAAATTCTAATTTTGAATATTCGTCGAATTAAAAAAAAATTTAGGTTTCTGCGTCACCGATGCAGCCTTATCAGTGGCGCACGAAATGCGACGACAATGTAAGTGTCATTGCATTTTAATGCTTTTGTTAGCCTATCTAGATGAACCCACTAGATGCGGCGCTGCTATGTTGTTCATTCAATATATTGCGGAAAACGAGAGCATCGGTGTGGAGATGATGTTGTTTACGGCGAAACTGAAACCAAGCCGTTCACACAGAACGCATATTTATCACATTTTCTAGAGGGACATCTATCAGCGTTGCACTCGCGTCTCGCACAGAAGAGCCGCGTACGCGTTTAGAAAGCCATGTAAAATTAATGCAAGTTCAACTTTTAAAAACATGTCTCGAGACTTTATGGCGGTTTTCCCCCATCCCACTGTATCTCATGTTTTTAAATGAAGAAAGTAGCCTACTCTTTGTGATTGGTTTTCGGTACTTTGTATTAAACTATACATACATGCATGGTGCGGTTTTTTTCTCTAATTGGTTTAGCAACTTTATTAATTATATATGGTTTATAAACATTATGCACTTTTTTCAAAGATAGTCGTGTTATTTTATTATGCTTTGAAGAAACGTGCATAATATTTTGCTCGATGCGCCCTCTTGTGGCCTCAGGAAAGAAGCCAAACGTTTTTTCCCCCCTAACTGAAATTATGCCTTTTAAATTCGAATATAATTCGGATTTTGATAATATTTAAGTGGAAAATTCGAATTTAGTTTTTCAGTCATTTTGACAGCCCTTCTTTCCATCAACAGGCTAACCAAAACCAGTGCATACAAGTCCACACAGGTTTCCCAACATCTTTTTACTAATGTATTTCCTTAATTTGTAGAGTCAAATATTATAATTATCAGATTCTTTAAATAAATGTAGACAAAATTTCACAACAAACAAATATACAGTGTATCTTTACAAAACATTTTATAATATTTTATAACAATTTCTCAAACATAAAACATTTTATTGCTGATTGTAACTAGAAAAATATAAATTAGTAATATTCATAATTTTATGATGTGCAGTGGTGGCCAAAATTATTAGAACACTTGTATTTTCACCAGCTAAAATATGGTTTTAAGTCAGTTATTTCTGTCTTTTGCTGTAGTGTGTCAGTAGGAAATATCAGTTTACATTTCAAAACATTCATTTTGTCATTAAATGTAATAAATCCATTGAATAAACTCACTGGATATTTAAAAAAAAAACAAAAAAAAACATTTTTAGCTAGTGAAAATGTTTTGGCCACTACTGTATATAGTCTTATGTAATTTATATTTTTTTATTATGATTGTTGTTATTATTATTATATTTAATACAAATTTTTATTATGACCCTTAAAGCCACCATGTGGAAGCCCTTAAAGCTTCCCTTTTTGATGATAGCATGAAACAGCAAGTTTATAAGCACTTCTCATTACAAGTTTAGAAAGATGGTGTGCGATTTCTGTAGAAAATGGAACTACTGACAAAGTTAACCTGCCCATTTTTGTGCGTTTAATAAATGTTTGACTAACTTACTTGATTGTATGTCCAGCTTCCAATAGTACTGTCAGCTCTATTTGACACATTTTACCATATTTAAATGATTTAGTAGAATATCTTTCAAAGTCAGCAAAGTCCTGATAAACATGGTAATTGTACAACACAGTCAATTCACATGACACAAAATGAGCAATGTGGTTATTTTGACTTGAACACCCACAAACATTTAGCAAAGAATGAAACTGATGGATATTGCCAGCATTTAACGCTATAGGATTCTGTAAGCAACTTGTGGCAATTCAAGCACCTAAATTTGTCTAAGGGCTGTTTCACCAGCCATTCAAAAGCAATCGAGCTGGATAACGAACCAATCAGCAAGTGGCGAGGGCGTGACAGAGGCTTTTTGTAAGGAGGCCAAGCTAAGCGGTGTGACTCTGGCCCAGTGCCAGGCTCCTAACAGAACGGAGGCCAACGACAGCGAGCAAATACATATGCCGCAGGGTGCACGGCGACCCCCACTACTGATCTAACATGTTAAATAGATCTCTGACACATATTACATTTGAATACAGAAAGAGATTTTAAGAAATATTATTATTATATCAGTGGTGCAAATGTGGAAGTCTTTCAAGGATTTCCACAATTGCACAAATCCAAAACAGGTTCTCCCGCTTGCTGTAAAAGTGAAGGGCAGTCAAAAAACTCAATTCCATAGGGATACAAAAAAAAATTACCATAAACAAAGGGTTAGAACCAAAAAGTACCAAAGTACCATAAACAAAACCAAAACAGCACAAGACTTGAATGTCAGTATCAAAACAGAAATGATGGTAAAACAAAACAATTTTATTATAATTTTTAAATAAATTATTAGTATAAAAACACAAATATACAACTAGATGTAAATCCATATGTTGTTTAAGATCACAAGGAGAATTTATTCACTACTATTTTGGTACAATTCCCATTTCCAAATCAAATGACTTATGCGACTGTTGGCCTTTTCTTCAGGATTATAGTGTAGCTCTTTACCAAAAATCTGAAATGTTTTTTAATAAATTAAAACTCAATTTTTGGGTTCTATAGAAGCATATATCTGTGTTGAATAACCTAAATCTAGATCCCTCTTAAATGGTTTCATTAATATTATTCGCTAAAATCAATTCCTCTGTGGAGGAAAGGAATGGGATTTTTTACCCCTCAGAACATGACTATATAACTAACTCAGTTGTTACAAGCCGCTTTACTGTAAAAAGAAACCCATTATGCGGTCTTCATTTTTCAGATTTTTTTCTAAACATGCTGTGATTTGCTATTAGCAATGAGATCTGTATGTCAAAGTACTGCACTGCATGTAAGACTGTAATGGCTTTGTTTTATTTAAGGCAGTTATTCTTCATATATTTTAAGCCATTTGAATACGTAAAAGCTCAGTTAGATCAATACGCATTTGAGCTTTCAATGCCTATGGGTGATTCATGGCTAGCATAAGGGCTGCAATTCCAAAGATTTACGACGGGCCAGCACCAAAAAAAATTAAATACCAAAGAGAATCAGGACATGTTGAGGCAAGAAAGGCTGCAATTACACAACCGAGTCTGGTTCATGACGAAAAATAGCCATTTTTGGTCTCAGACTCTCAGTCATAACCGAAGACTGTATGATGATACACAGGTGGTGTAGGATGGGATGTCCTCTACGTACAGAATAATTAATGACAGTCCATTGAATTATTGAAAATTAATGCACACTGTGCATTACGCTCTCAGCAGGATTGGGCAGTAGAGTCTTTACAAATAGCAAAGATATCTGAGTTAGCAACGACTTCAAAAATAGCAAGTTACCTCACTACTTAGAAATCTGATGTAGATTTTCAGTGGAGAAACTAATTGTGTGCAAGTTCCTGAGAAAGTAAGAAACAGAAACTTGCTTCTTTACTAATTTCATATTAATAGCAAAATTGTCATTTATGGAAGCCTGTTTCTGCCACTGAATAAAAATTAAAAAAGGTAATTTGATTTTTTTTATATCACAAATCTGACTTTTTCTTCGCAAATTATAAGTATACATCTCACAAATCAGACTTTTTTGTTTTTAAGAATTGTGAGATATAAACTTGTAAGTGTTATTAAGTCAGAACTGTGTGATATAAAGTTGCAATTCTGAGAAAAAAATTGTCGCAATTGCAGGTTCATACCTTACAATTTCGAGAAAATAAATCAAAATTGTGGAAAGAAAACTCACAATTGCAAGAAAAATGCAGTATTTCACCTCAAGCTAACCCCTTCCCACAAGCCATAGCTGTGAGGAGAGAACAACTTTAAACGTGAGGTAATTTATGTCTGCATTTTTACTTTTTCCCAAAAATTTTTTTCCCCCCGTCATCAGCTGGAGTTCACCAATTAAACAGTTTTTTCTCCATTAAAGGAATAGTTCACCCAAAAACAAACATTTCCTAAAAATGTACTCACCCTCAGGCCACCCCATATGTAGATGAGCTTAGGGCTGCACGATAAATCGAAATGGAATCGAGATCGCGATTCGACAGAAGCTGCGATTGTCATGCGTATCTTCAGTGAAGCACGGTTCTGTGATCAGCAGTAAATCTCCATCCGAATGCCAGAGGGCGCTCTCGCGCTGAAACTTCAAATATGCCTCGCAGAAGAAACCCATAAAATGCCTATCGCTGCAGCTGAATATACAGAAGATTCAACTGCTTTCATTGATTCAACGTGACTAATAAACACACGACTACGGCAATATATATATGGTTTATCTGAGTTCTTATTATTATAAGTTTCATTAAAATAAAGTATATTTATAATGCAATGCCTTTATCACTGCTTAAATACTATGAAATATGTTGCGTGCCTTATTCTGTGTAAGAAGCCACATCATCTCACAGAAGGGTTTATTTCAAACACTCGACTGACGTTATGAAGTGAGTTTGGAGTAAAAATATGTTATTAAATGTGTTATTTTCACATGCTTTCAGATGAAGCAGCATTTACTACACAGAGCCGTTATTCACTGACAAGCTACGCAAACAGCTTTCATAAATCACAGAACGATTTCTTCAATTTCATTATCGCGCATTTTTTTGCGTAACTTGTCAGTGAACTACGGCTCCGTGTAGTAAATTCTGCTCCATCTGAAAGCACATAATGATGATTTCCTGCTGATTACAGAACCGGCTTTTTTAACAAAATGCGCATGACAATCGCATTCGATTAATCGTGCAGCCCTAATGCTCTTGTTTCGTCATCGATGGAATTTAGCATTAACCTCGCTTTTCACCAATGGATCCTCTGCAGTGATGTTGCCAGCGAAGACCTACAATAACCTCACAATAATCCACAATACGCCAGTCCATCAATGAAGGTCTTTTGAGTGCGTTTATAAGAACAAAATCCCCCTATAACTATTGCCTTCTGGCCAAAATACCGTGCATAATCCCTAGTAACGCTTCTCTAGTGAAAAGTCCATGCCTGTCGTCCTCGCACCTCAAATCTGCAACACTTTGTTTAGAACTGTTTTTGCTTAAAAAACTGTGCTTGATTATGTATATTTCTGTCCTGAACTTCTTAATTGAAGAAAGCAATATTATACAAAGAGAACTGGATAATTTAGCCGGAAGCAATGATTTGAAATTAATGATTAATTTGTTTATTACAAACACACAGCTTTACACTTCACAAGACATAATCAATGCCGGAGTGGGTTATTTGTGATGTTTGTGGATTCCATTCTGATGGCACCCATTCACTGCAGAGGATCCATTTGGTGAGCAAGTGATGCAATGCTAAATGTCTCCAAATCTGTTTTGATGAAGAAACAAACTCATCTACTTCTTGGATGGCCTGAGGGTGGGTAAAGTTTCAGCAAATTTTCATTTTGCCCAACACTTTCAGATTTCCCCCCCTTTTTCTCCATCCCAAAAAAAAAAAAACTGAATCCATACAATTGTGGTGTTCCCCTGTTGTTTATTCCAAAATTCCTTGATCCATTTGTTTTTCCATACAAACCATCAATATACCGTAGCAATACAATATTCCATTGCCATTTTACAATTCTATCTCAGCCTTCATCTTAATGCTCTGCTTTTATCCAGCACTATAGTTCATTATTGTGTTCTTAAAAGCATTAAGGTTTTGCATTAATCGAATTGAACCTGATCTGAGGTATTCATATCAAACAACAAATCCACCTTCTTATAAGTCACACTGGTAAAGATTATATCTCAACTGGTAAAGACTCTGCTGTACCATTTATAACGCAGTATATCAGCAGCACATTTTATAAAATTCAAACACTCACAATTGTTCTGTCTCAAGATGCACACATGTAATGTTTTCTTCTAAGGCATTTTTTGTAAAAGCTGCTTAAATATCCTAATTTAACTAATGCCTAGTCCTGGTTTAAGTCTGTGAAACTGGGCCTATATGCTTTTATTTGAAATACTAAATATAAAAGCAGCATTCTCATGTTTAGGGAAACTTGAATTGTACACTTTTCCCACAGCAGCCCAGTCTGTGTCCTACACTATATTTCCGATCTTGTATACATAAAAATCTGTTATTCACTAATATATCTCTCCATTTTATCACCCATCAGTCAGTCTCCGCTCTCTAGATATCGTTATCAGCCACTGAAAACCCCATTTTAATTGACGCTTTTGTTCTCCTCTATCATTTCGATATCTAATGGTTTGTAACCACCCAGGATCATAAGAAATGAAATACCAGCAGCAGAAGGACCGCACTGCAGCATCTGGCATGGGTCGCGAAGCCACCAGTGCCACCCTAAAGCCCTTTAGCCTGGAGAAGCACTTGAGTGGAAGTCATTTAGATAAAGACATGCTGGGCGAGTCCCTCACAGTCATCAGTCTGATGACAGCAGTGAATCACAGCGCTGCCATTAATCAGACATGCACTTCCAGGACGACAGGCTGTGTCTCAGTGACAGAAATACGCACAGGAACAAACTGGACTGATTACACAGCAAGTGTGGAAAGCCAGCTGCATGCGCTTGTGTTTGCAAGTTGAAGGGTGTCATTTCGGTTCCACTAGGGGCACCAAACACAACTGCGGAAAAAAAAAGATGATATTTTCCGTTTCAAAAATGTGTCTTTCACTGCTCAGACAAAACAGATAGCCCTGCCCCAAACATACGCCATAACAACTGCACTCAACCCCTAAAATAACAGGTTCTTCCTCATCTTGATTTGTTTGGGACGTGTCCCACTTTATATTTTCCCATTACTCAATGTTTCTGCATCACTTAATGTGTGAATATCATAAAGCTGTCCGCACCACTAACAGTCGTGCAAATATATATCCTGCGGTATAAATGGTAAAGCAATAGTTAGGGCCCAATGAACCAGTGTCTGTGAATATTAAACCACAAGGAAATTATGACAGAAACACACTACTACAGTGTGTACAGTAGAATGTTTTTCTCAAAGTAATAATAATGTTTATTATAACATTACGTTTTAAGGAATATCACACAATAGAAATCTTTGCCAAAAAAATATATATAAATATATATTTTTTTTTTTACAAACTATTAAATATTAAAAGTTTATGCATTTATTTAATTACCACCATTTTTTATAATAAATTGCATCAAATCATAAACCACAGAATCCAAGCACTATTATTGTTCAAATTTTAATAAATTGTTAAAGTTGTATTAATTTAAATTGATTAGACATCCTTTTTTATTATTATTAATCCAGAAAATTTTCAATGAATTTGCTGGAGTTTTTTTTTTTTAATTCATAGTCATTACATCTTGGACCACTCACACTGTTTGATCCATTCTAAGTCACTAGTAAATGGCATACATCACTTTAAAAAAAAAAGAGAGAACTGGATATAGTGTTTAAATATCACTAGAACTTTGATTTTTTTTTGACTTTGTAATTTTAACCCAGGGACTGGAGGTCAGTGACTTAACATGGGCTCCCATGAATTCAATACTGGGCTTCCCAGTCAGTTTGAGAGGCCATTGTTGCATTGGATGGCCTGGTGAAACTCAAAGTGAGGCGCTAACCGCTCCAGTGCATTCTGACATTGACGTTCCACAACATGACAGGACAATAAACTTGTAAATGTGACGACATCCCATTCTTCACCTATTATGCAACCAGACCCAACACAGTAAACTCATGGTTGTACGCGTGGTCGGCACCAACCCCGGCGCCCTTTGCTTGGACCCAGCAGGCCTCCCTGTGCCAAATTTCCTATGTGTCACAACAGCAACATATAACCCATGTTGTCTGATAACATTGCATGTAAACTAAAATTTACATGGAAATGCATAGCTGAGGTTTCAGGGCATCTGCTTATTTAAACATTTTTATTTCGGTGCGAGACAGATCTAAGAGACGAATTGACGAAAACCCGTCACGCAGGTTACTGTAGTTATTTACATAGCAAAATGAGTGTTTTAAATTCTCAAGATGCGTTGGTGCTTCCCTTCCTTTAAACAAAACTGGATGGTTGCACACCCCAGTGTCTATGTCCACTTTATAGAATTGCACATAAACCAGACAACAAACTATGTTTTAAGAACGCATAAAACAGAAAATCATGAAGTTCAATGAAAAAGAAATATTTAAGATTCAGACCTCCACACGACTACACTATTCAAACATAAACAAATTTGTGACATTATATACAGACCATTAACTCCTTTGTACAGATGGTCAGATTTTCTTGCATCCGTTCAAGCACAAGATACTACATTTCAAATCACGCTGGAGAACATAATCAATAGGTTTAGTAGCTGTCAGTATATAAAATATCCACTTCTGCTGTTATTAAAGCAAAAGCGGACAAATTAAATAGCCTACAAAAAAAATTAATTCTGAAAAATGATTATGATTATACTGATAATGTAATTCAGGGGGTTTTAATTAGCCTATATAATGAATTAGAAACGAAAACAGAACATTTCACTAGTGGTTTCTGACCACAGACTCCTCTGGGAAAATAAAGTTGTGTATATTTTGTATATATATAATTTGATTTAAACTAAACTAAACTAAACAAAAAGTGGCCGCAGCAGGATGTGGAATTATCAGGCTTCGGTGCTCCATGTAGGTTAGTTCCGGGTACAGCCCTGACCGCCAAATTAACAATCCCACTATGGTCAAGGCTTTGCTTATAAATATTAATAGCTTTACGTTCGCTACTGGGTGAACGTCCCGTGACCTACTTAATATTCATGAGCCAAGCCTTCCCCACAGTAGGATTTGTGAATTCGCGCAGCGGCCAACTCCCAGAACAGAAAGAACCGGGAGGGCTCACAAAAGAGGACTGGCTACGTGTTACAAAGAGCCAATTTACCGTTTGACAGCTGCATTTGCAACATGCACAATAAACAACTTCGTGTGTACCGCCTGAGGACACAGTTATCGATACTAGTTTGTTAAATTGTGTATTTTGTGTAACAAAGTTCTTGATTTTATTTTTAAAAAAATTACATCTGCACAATGCAGGTGCACCATATTTTAAAAACACTTTCAAACGGTTCACAGTTTTGGGAAAATTAATTACTGCTGAAATAAGTTCACCGATATATCCCCCCCTCACCCCAAAAAAATTTCAAATTAAAAAAAGTACAATTAATAATAGCCAGTTATATAGCTAAATAACATTTTCAATATTTCTTTTGAAATTGTATGATTAAAAAATGTCAAATAAATTAAATATATAAATATTTAAGTATACACAGTACTGCGTTTAGTCAACCCCGCACTATGACTTTGTACAATAAACGATAAATCAATGAAAAATGAATATTTGAAGAAATCTCAGGATTATATTCTCTTTCTAATAAATACATGGCGCTAGAAGTAGCTCGAGAACAAGGCTAGTAAGCTAATTGCTAAAAATGAACAGGAAAAAAACTATTTTTACAGGATAGGTGTATCCCCAAATACTTGTTTAAAAATCATTTCGCTTTAGATTGCAACAATGTATGTATTAACAATTGAAAAACATATCATTTGTTAGACAGAATGCCTAAAAATCACCTTCTCCAGACACCCATTTTGGTGGCATGGTTCGTTTAATTTAAACTCATTCA
>JADLZN010008994.1:0-104041 GCA_018155175.1 Sinocyclocheilus anophthalmus
GGGTATATAAGCTCTCCTGGACCCTCAACCTGTCATTCTGACCTCAGTCCATCATGAACGCACTCGGAGCTGTGCGCCTGGTCTGCTTCCAGCTTCTGCTGCTTGGAGTATTTGGGAAGCACGCTCATCACGGCACGAGGAATATGTCATCCAGAAGCCACCGGCATCATTTACCCACATACATGATGCAGCTCTACCGACACTTCAAGCTCAACCACACGCGTCCCGTGGAGACTGTAGAGCACGAGCAAGCGGACACCATCAAGAGCATCCTCTCCAAGAGTAAGATCTGCTATTCTTTTCTATCCTGCACTAAAGTTTGGGAAGGAGTCTCTGAAGTTCTTTTTGGCTCCTGGCTGTCAAATCTCAGCGCCAGACTCCTTCAATCCACATCGTCCTCCAGCAGGACTAATGCTCTGCTGCGCAAAACTGATGTGGATTAGAGCCTCGCCAGACATCCTCACACAAACCCAAATCAACATCAGCCCCTCGGCTCTTGTTCACACGTCTCCTGATTAGATTAGGAGCGCGGCACGGGGCGTTTAACGGGGGTCTGGAGGTGTTAAACGATGGGTTTCGATCCGGTGTTCGTTCTGAAGGGATTAGGCTCGCTCTGCCTCGCCCCTCCGTTAAGATAAATCTAATATCTGATCGATACTGCAAGACTTTTCATCAGACTGATGATCTCTAATTCAAGACATGAGACTAGTTTAACTGATGTGGTCTACACTGAGTGTGGTTCTTAATATCTGACATACTAAACTTAAACTCATTTGCATAAGGATTATTGTAGGGGGGGGGGGGGTCGTACCAGCAAGAGATTGATCTAGATCATGTATCGATAGTTATGCTTCATCCTTATTATTGTATATTGCTTCTTTAATATTGGTTCTGCCAGTGAATTAAAAATATATATTTCTAAAAGAATTGCAGTTTAACATAAATACTTTGGATTTTGATAATAATAATAATAATGTCGTGGTTGCAATTATTATTTACAACAATTTAGAAAAATAAAATGATTATTAGACTGCTACAATAAAATATAAGAAATATTTGAAATCATGATTATTATTTAAAATATTTAGTTGCAGTCTAGTGATTATTTACAATAAAATTAGATAAATACAATAATAATTAGACTGCATCCAATAAGGAATATTTTAAAATCATGATTATATATAAGATTTATTATATTTTTTTTTGGGTGCAACGATTATTTACAATAAATTAGAATAATCATTTGATGCAAACAAAATTATAATAAATATTTAATTATTTGTAATATTTATTTTTGTCTTATTATATTGTTGCGGTCTCATATGTAGTGTACATTAAACTCAAAATTAGTTCGAATAAACTGATAACTGACTGCACAATAAGTGTCATAAATATTTTTTAATACTAAGAATAAGTCTTATTTCTTTTTTACATTCAAGCCAATTTGTATTAAAAGTGCAAGCTTCCCGAAATGTTTTAGCAAGTATTCAAAGAAAAAACATCTTGGTGATTTTGATAGGTCATAATTGATTGTTGCAAGTACGCAAGTAACGAGGCTAGTGTTGAATGGCAGAGCTCGTGCAGCACCAGTCCGGGCCCGGTTATTAGAGAAACCAAAGCACAATTAGCAATTGAATGTAATGTACCAGCCAATACACTCAGACGGACAAGGAGCCGCATACGAGAGGATCAAAGAGTGGTGTTCAGCTGCAAAACACCTCATTACTGTTGGTTTTGTGTGCATGACAGTCAGTCCCTGGACGGAAGAAAAAATCATCTCAAACGAGCCAGAAGCCATAGTGTGGGTTAGTTAGTCAGAGGGTGGATCTCCCAAATCGGTCAGGAACAGGTCATATTTCACCCTAAAATCAAAAGGAAAAAAGTTCATTTTGACTTAAATATTTAATAATTCATTTAGTCATATGAATGTGATCAGATATGAGAGTGGTGTTATAATCACGTATTTTAATAACGATATCAAATGAGACATATTCAATATTGCAAAATAAATTAATTATATATATTTCGATTTAAAAAATGTATCAGTGGCTGATGCATGATATAATACGCAAAATTTCATTTAAATGTATTTATTCTTTTCAATTTGTAAAATTTTTTGCCGGTCTAAAACTACGTTTTTTAGTAATATATGGTGCCAAAAATGTCATCAAATGAGGCATATGCAAAATTGCAAAATACATAAAATTTAATTATCTATTAGAGTTTTTCCATTTTTTGTTTTTCAAACAGGATTTCCATTCTTTTACAGTGGTTGATGGATGATATAATTTCCATCCGTGGGAAATAATATGCAAAGTTTCTCAACCAGGATTTGAAAACCTTTTTACGTATGTATTCATTTAAAATAAACTTCGAAGATCTAGAAATAGGATTGTTTTGCGGGAAGATAGTAACTATCATATGGAGCACTAAAAATAATGTTGAAAAGGGAGGGCATATGCAACATTGGCAAATTAACGTAAATAAACTTATAATTCTTTATTAAGATCTTTTCAGAGTGGTTGATAGGAGGTGATATAATTGGCCTATCAATGTATAAAGCTGCTGAAATTTCAAGCAAACTACACTTGAAAACAGTGTACTATTTTTAAAATTGTAATTTAAAACTTTAAGATAAAAATTAAAATTAATGAAATTATATAATCATTTAAATGTACTAAAACTTTAAACTGAAAATAAAATGAAAAAATAGTGTGTGTGTGTGTGTGTGTATAATATAACCTTTGAAGAGTTTATTGGCACAAAAACAGATACTCCAGGTTTTTTATTAAATTTTTAAAAATCATGTTTTTTATTATGTTATCTTGTTTTTATTGTGTTAGTTAGCTGTAATTATTAGTTACTTTTTAACCTAATCAAAATAACCCAACTGCAGTTTGATTGAGATTAATTGAAATGCACAATGATTTTTGAAAATTGTGAAAAGTTATGTTTTTGCAAATGAAACTCTTCATCTATTAATATGAGAGAGAGAGAGAGAGAGAGTCATTGAAAAAATATAGTACTATTAAAAATTGATTAAAAATTATTTTTAGCAAGCCTGCAAGGATATTGGTCATTGACAATAATCTAAATATGACTGACATATAATCATATGTGACGTATATGTGACATCTACTCATGTATTTTCTTTGTCTCTTCTAGGTTTGACCAATCAAGACACACACTACGTCACACACTTCGACCTTTCCTCAGTTCTGTCCGAGCGTCAGATCCAGGCGGCGGAGCTGAGGATTCGTATTCCCAAAGAAACGCAGCAAACGAACATCACGGTGGAGGTCCGACACCAGCAGGACCAGACCCTGGGTCGACTGTCCGATTCCTCTCTGATGAGCGTCTCCCATCACTGGAGGGTCTACAACGCCACAGACCTGCTCCTAAACTGGATCGGCCCCAAACTCTCCGAGAGGAGAGCCGCGAGACACGCTCTGCGCTCCGGGAGTAAAGCTGCGGACGGGATCCGTCACAGAGCCATGCTGCTGGTCTTCTCACACACCGTCTCTGGACAGAGCGAGCAGGACCGAGCCAGTCTCCTGCACACAGCAGAGAAGTCCAAGTTCTTGTTTAACAGCGAAGGAAAGGAGGTGCGGAGAGACAAGCCACACAGGAGCAAGCGGGGCCGCAGGGGTCAGCCGGTGAGGAACCCGGAGCCACTCAGGAGTCCGGCCGGGAAGAGCTCCAAGTGCAGGAGGGTCGACATGCAGGTGGACTTCAATCAGATCGGATGGGGCTCCTGGATCGTCTTCCCCAAGAAGTACAACGCGTACCGCTGCGAGGGGAGCTGCCCGAACCCGCTGGGAGACGACCTGCATCCCACCAACCACGCTTACATGCAGGTGAGACACTCGTTGTATTTATGCAGCTTTGCAATTATTTTTTATGTTAAATAATTAATACGGAATTATTTGCATTGCAGACTGCATTTGTGTCTTGGAACTTCTTAGGGTTGTTATCATTTACTAAAACATAACTTAAAATCAATTGAAATGCATTTTTTAAAACACTAAATGGAAACTTTTTTTAAAAAATTATATTTAAATAACTAATATGAATACACTTTTTATATAAAAAGTAACCATTATATATTAAAAAACAATGCACTAAAAAACAAAACAAAACATTTTCATTAATTGAAATAAAAATAAATTACATAAAATATAAATATTCTTAAAAACATTATTTCAGCTAGCTGCCACTTTGGAACGGTTCTCGATTATCTTTCGTTTATTTGAAATATTTAAAATAACTAAATTGAATAAAGACATAAAAAGCAAAAACTTAAAACTAAACTTAAAAATGTTAACGTGCAATGTTAACTGAAATAAAATATTTGAAAAAAACATGAACTTATTACTAACTAAACCTAACATTTGTTAACTTGAAGTACTAAATAACTCAATCTTAAACTGAATAAAAAAACTACATAACAAATCATACTTCAAAAACAAAAAAAAACGGTAGCAGAAATACAAATTTAAATAAAATATAAACAATTAAATCACTTTATTTCAGATAGTATGCCAAGGAAACATTTTCCCCTTTTATTGAGATGCACTAAAATACATGAAACCAAAACCTGAAATAAAATTGCTAGAAATCCAGTTACTTAAAACTAGAATATTAACTGAAATACATCAAAATTAAAATATTTTAAAAAACCATAAACGGATTTATTTACGATATTTTACTTTATTATTGTCATTTTAGTTGAACTTGAAGTAACTAAAAATAACTAAAAATTAGTGCTGTCAATGATAATCGCATCCAACATAAAAGTTTTTTTACATAATATAGATGTGTGTTACTTTGTATATTTGATGTATGCAAAGGTCCTTACAGCATCAAGGCCAGAACATAGCAAGGGGACACGGTAAAAATCATCATGTGACATCAGTTGTTCAACCGTAACTTTACGAAGCTACTTGAATACTTTTTGTGTGCAAAAGAAAAGAAAAAAAACGACTTTATTCAACAATAATCGTCTCCTCCGCATCACCCTATAGCACCATTTTGGAGAATATCCACTGAATGTAAACTGCGTATAGGGATGAGTACTAAGACAGAATTAAATTTTTGGGTGAACTATTCCTTTAAGAGATTACAAACTGTATTCATATAGTTTCTTAGGAAAAAAAATGTATATCAAAAGTTCACATCACACCACACACAGTGTCTCTGCGCACACACACACAGGTTTGTTTTTGTGAAAAGTGGGGGCTCTCCATAGGCGTAAAGGTTTTTATACTGTACAGACCGTATATTCTATCCCCCTACACCAACCCTACCCCTAAACCTACCCCTCAGAGGAAACTTTCTGCATTTTTAGATTTAAAAAAAAACTTCATTCTGTATGATTTATAAGCGTTTTGAAAAGTGGGGGCATGGGGTAATGTCCTGAAAAGTCACCTTCTCCTTGTAATACCTATGTCATACCCTTGTCATTATACAAATTTATGTTCTCATTTGTCACAAAAACACATGCAGAGACACACCCAACACACACACACACCAACACAAACACACACACACAAAACACACACACACCAAGCAGGCAATGCCTTCTCAAAGAAGGAGGACAAGCCAGACGCGACACGTTTTTAGGGGGGCAAGGATTACCGAGATGTTTTTCTCGGGTATTTACCGTATCTCCGCGGGGCTTATGCGCCCATTTCACATCTATTTTTTTGTTTACGTTGTGATGGAGACATCATACTGTGTGCAAGCAACAGCTTAGCCTTGAGCCCAGAGCTACAAGATAAAATTAAATTGAAAGCCCGAGATTTTAATTCAATTCCTCAGAGGCAAGTAAAAATTTATCAGGGCGAACAAATATAGATATGCCACTATTAATGATAACATGGGAGGTGAGAGGCACAGGTGACACTTTGAGCGAGTGTGGGAGGAAAACGTCAACTGCGACGGAGTAGAAAAAGAAACAGAAAGCCAGTAAGTGAGAAAACAACTGAATGAGGATTTAGGAAACAACCTACCCCAAAACAGAAGAGCAGCGGAGAGAGAAAAAAAATCCAAGCATCAATAACGCACATTAGGCCTAGACCTCGCACATCTGCTCCAGTTGAAACTCCTCCAAATTCACAGCTTCACACCATCCCTTGAGAGTTTAACTCTCTCCATAGTGCTCTCAAGATTAGTTGAATCCTGTTAATGGGGAAAAAAGCCCCGAAGAAGAGATCCTATTAAAACTGACTGGTGTAGACAAAAGACTGGTTATGTGGATTTATCGCACTGTGATTTGCTCATTTCAAATATGATACAAAAGAAACAGAAGCTAAATGCCACACAGGTCCTCCGAGAAAACACCACAACAATATCAAAAAGAGCCTCGATTTTATGCTCGTCTGTAAAAGAGACCATTACAGAAAGAAGACAAAGAAAGAATTTTGCCTTGGAATTTCATCTAACACGTGTCCAACGTCTTTCTTCCAGACAGTCATTAGTCACAAAGGCAATTCTGATGCTTTCAAAAAGCAACAACTTACAGTAGATACCACAAAAACCTGAGGTGGTTGTAGCCCTGTAACTCAGTCTGAAGGCCAGAAGCATAAATATACAATGTTTGGGAGGGTGTTTGACATTTTTGCAGCGAAATAAATAGGCATATTACTCACTCTGCTGAATATTACCGGCTGAAAAAGGTCTGGACTGTCAGCAGGATGACAGCGATGCTTTCTCTTACATTGTTCTTTCTTAAAAAAATCAGGTGGAAATATCCAATGCTAATTTGGTCGTTTTAACTCGTCAATCCAGAGGTAATTATGTAGAGCGATGGCCAGCCGTTAACTAATACAACCCCTCATTGACTGTTTGTTTTTTTGTTTTTTTTTTTTTTTTTTTTTTTTTTTTTTTGTTGTTGTTTTTTGTTTTTTGTTTTTTGTTTTTTTTGTTTTTTTTTTTGGTTTTTTTTTTTTTATTTTTTTTTTTTCCACCCCCCCACCCTATGTCTTTATTTTTTTTTTGTTGTTTTGTGTAAATATTGACAACGGGCGTCTCAATTATTCTGGGGCGTTGCACTGAACACCTAAAGTCAACACTAAAGGATCCTTTTAAATGAGGACAGTCCTGGGCATGTAGAAAAATGAAAGGTCAGATGATGCCACAGCACCCGGAGATCATGTGTTAACACATTGTCAAACACGAGGCAGATAGTGTGATGGAGGCGAAGACGATCGAGAAAATACCATATGTCCAGACTTGCTCTGCAGGTTCTTTTGTGCTATAAGAACAAGAAAGAACAAATGGAATAAAATAAGACAATGGACATTTTTTCAAAATTAAAAACGTAAATTCTGTCATTATTTACTCACTTGACACAAATTAGTAAATGGTACTTTTTGAACGGACAAAAAATACACTGAAAAATAAAAACTTATAAATTAAAAAATACTATATATACATTTTTTTTAAGTTCACTGGAACTGAAAAAATTGACATTTCCTTTGACTTCAATATTTCATGTTTAATTCAGAATATTGCTTCGCTTTGTGAAATTTACTAGCAATTTCTGAGTGAAAATTGTTTAAGTTAATTTTTAGACAGAAGACTAAATCATAACAGAATTGTCCTTTTTGGGTGAACTATTCGTTAAAAATCTTTAGTACACTGAAAAAAATGTGAAATAATTTTCACTCAGATTGTAGAAAATCTCGACGAACAATATATAAAAAGGAAGCAAACATAATGTGAAAATGTGAAGTAGAAAAGTTTACAGGTTTTTTTTTTTTTTACAAAATTTTTGCTTTATTTACGGCTTTGAAAATGTTTAGTGTTGCATGACACATGATGAGGCATTGTTGTGAATTGTAAACATTAAAATGCAAAGCATTTGTGTGCATTTGCATACCACTAGCACAATAACATCAGTCTGACGGCTGCTCATCCATATCTCTGTGACTTTTTCCTAAGGGGTCCAAAAAAAAAAAAAAATTGATGGACATTGCGGAATTATTTATGAAAAAGCTCTTGGGATTTCTCTTAATTACCTGGATTTAGCTTAATACATTGGAATTCATTGATGGATTTATAATGAGATTATGAATAAACACTAATGTGTGAAATATTTTACAGTACCTAAAGTATTTGAGGTACTGTAAAATATTGTGGCTTTTTAGTCCATGTCTTTTAGCTTTTCTTCTGAACTGAAGCCCTAATACAAACCCCTTATAGGCGCAATAAACAGCCCAAACAGTATGAAAATATACAATGTTGTTTGCATTCTTGTGATGTTTTTCACAGAACAGTGGCTGGGTTGAACTTTAGGTTAATGAGCCACTCAATAATGTATTGATATCTTCCTCAGGTCAGTGCTGCATACGGATCTATCTCAATGACGCATGGAGTCAGAGTTTATAACCTTAAAATATAATGCACGTTATAGCTCACAACACCCATCTACATGATTTAGTGTGTGTTCCTTCCTACTACAGCAAATATTTCTAATACCTGAATGGAAGTTTGAGGTCCAAGGGTACAGGCTGAAATTTAACAGTGTTATGGTATCAAACGATGCACTGTATATCTGAGCTATCTGTTCTCTGCATATCGAAAACCTTTTAGAGAAAGGTTCAAAAAACTAAAAACTGTGGAACTGATTCATGCTTTGATGTTTGTTTGCTCAGATTTTTGCCAGTCGATATGTCCCGCTGCACACAGGAACACAAGCGTTCTTGGTTCACGTTCACACATCATAGATATAGAAATGGCAGGGGAGAATGAGAATGAGGACTATTGGAAGAGGGCAAATGCAACACACTAAATTTCTTCAAGCACAAACAAGTGATGCTACTCACTCAGAACACAAATAAATTCTCTCTCTGCCTGAGAAAAAGAGGTTGAATTATATCATCTCATAAGAAATTATCAGCACAAATGTTTTGAATTGCTCTTTTTCTTCTGGTTTCTGGTGCTTATGAATTGAATCACACACACACACCACACCACAAACACACACACACACACACCATCTATATAATATATATCTATAATATATATATATATAGTGGGTACGGAAAGTATTCAGAACCCATTAAATTTTTCACTCTTTGTTATATTGCAGCCATTTGCTAAAATCATTTTTTTTTTTTTTTTCCTCATTAATGTACAAACAGCACCCAATATTGACAGAAAAACATAGAATTGTTGACATTTTTGCAGATTTCTTAAAAAAGAAAAACTGAAATATAACATGGTCCTAAGTATTCAGACCCTTTGCTGTGACACTCATATATTTAACTCAGGTGCTGTCCTTTTCATCTGATCATCCTTGAGATGGTTCTACAACATCATTTGAGTCCAGCTGTGTTTGATTAAACCGATTGGACTTGATTAGGAAAGCCACAAACCTGTCTATATAAGACCTTACAGCTCACAGTGCATGTCAGAGCAAATGAGAAGCATGAGGTCAAAGGAACTGCCTGAAGAACCCAGAGACAGAACTGTGGCAAGGCACATATCTGGCCAAGGTTAAAAAAAAATTTCTGCTGCACTTAAGGTTCCTAAGAGCACAGTGGCCTCCATAATCCTTTAATGGAAGACGTTTGGGATGACCAGAGCCCTTCCTAGAAATGGCCGTCCATCCAAACTGAGCTTTCGGGGGAGAAGAGCCTTGGTGAGAGACGTAAAGAAGAACCCAAAGATCACTGTGGCTGAGCGCCAGAGATGCAGTCGGGAGATGGGAGAAAGTTGTAGAAAGTCAACATCACTGCAGCCCTCCACCAGTCGGGGCTTTATGACAAAGTGGCCCGACAGAAGCCTCTCCTCATTGCAAGACACATGAAAGCCCGCATGGAAGGACTCCAAGATGATGAGAAATAAGATTCTCTGGTCTGATGAGACCAAGATAGAACTTTTTGGCCTTAATTCTAAGCGGTATGTGTGGAGAAAACCAGGAAATGCTCATCACCTGTCCAATACAGTCCAAAAAGTGAAGCATGGTGGTGGCAGCATCATGCGGTGGGGGTGTTTTTCAGCTGCAGGGAAAGGACGACTGGTTGCAATAGAGGGAAAGATGAATGCAGCCAAGTACAGAGATATCCTGGACGAAAACCTTCTCCACAGTGCTCAGGACCTCAGAATGGGTCGAAGGTTTACCTTCCAACAAGACAATGACTGTAAGCACACAGCTAAAATAACGAAGTAGTGGCTTCACAACAACTCTGTGACTTTTTTCTTGAATGGCCCAGCCAGAGCCCTGTTTTAAACCCAATTGAGCATCTCTGGAGATACCTAAAAATGGCTGTCCACCAACGTGTACCATCCAACCTGACAGAACTGGAGAAAATATGCAAGGAGGAATGGCAGAGGATCACCAAATCCAGGTTTGAAAAACTTGTTGCATCTTTCCCAAAAAAAAACTCATGGCTGTATTAGATCAAAAGGGTGCTTCTACTAAATACTGAGCAAAAGGGTCTGAATACTTAGGACCATTTGATATTTCAGGTTTTCTTTTTTAATAAATCTGCAAAAATGTCAAAAATTCTGTGTTTTTCTGTCAATATGGGGTGTTGTTTGTACATTAATGAGGAAAAAAATTAACTAAATGATTTTAGCAAATGGCTGCAAAAAAACAAAGAGTGAAAAATTTAAGGGAGACTGAATACTTTCCGTACCCATGTATATATAGTCTATAGTCTGCGAGTGTGGGTAATATCATTTGTGTTTATTTATAATTCAGTTTTTTATTTTAATATCACTAATTGTTATATTTTTAATAACGGTTTTTAATTTTATTTAATCAACATCACCTAAAATTATTATATTTTTCTAACTGATATTTTATGTTTTAAATTATTTAATAATTGTTGTTAAGGGCTTTCAAAGGTTGAATATATACATGGTGTGTGTGTTTATTATATATAATTATAATTATAACTTCATTTTATCATAAATTAAATATAATTAATAATAATTTAATAGATAATTAATTCCAATATTATTAGAATTTGTATAAGTGTGTTGCATTTAAATTAAAATATTTGTTTATTTTTTAAGAAAATTGTAAAATTAGAAGAAAATTGAATGTACTGATAGGGGTCCTGTGTCCCATCCAAGGAAGTTCATCCCAAGACTCAAGCTTGAAAAAGACAAAAACAACAAAAAAAACAAACGTGACAGAATTGACTCTTGTAGACTTCGTTTGGCATTTGCTGAGAAGCGCCTGCCCCTGAATAGCTTGTCCAGTTATCTGATAGCGGGGAGTCCCTGGCATTTAAGAAGAGTCACGCATTTGAGGACAGTACTGTATAGTTCTTAGACATGACTGGTAGTTCAAAAGAGCTAATGTTGAGCCAATTTGTCAGCTACTCACAACACACAGTAACATCTGTACACTGTAACATCTTAAACCTGGCATTTCCTTCCCAATTCACACCTTCAGGAGAAATTTCCCACAGCGATTGCAAGTCTCATGAAACCCCAGTATTCAAATGTCTTTAAATGCCAGGGATTTTCCATCATAAGACACATGAGCACAAGCTGCTGTGCTGAAAAACACAGAAGAGTTGGTTTTGATGCAATTCTTGAAAAATATCCCATTCTGACCTCTATATATGCACTTAGAAAAGCAGGTCAATAGACCAGAGCAAAAAAAAAACAAAAATCACCTAAAAGAAACAAAAGGGTCTGACTGCAGACTTGCGTTTGCACTCTCAGACTTGCATTCTCAGGCTTGCACTCTCAGACATTTGCGCTTCCACTAGCGACGTCACTTGCAGTCTTTATTTTTTTATTTTGTTCTATTTATTGATTTTTTTTTTTTTAATCTCTCAACATTTTACAACAGTAACCAGGTGGTGAAGACAAAAGAAACTAAATTACGAAGTCAATTGCAATCGACACTTGCACTCTCCGATACCTGCGACAACACTTGCAATCGACACAAATCGTGCATGTTGCCAATGGAGACAAGAAGCTGTGGTGGTGATTAAACGATTAAAACTAATTTAGTACCGTAACGTACAGGGTCCTGCAAGCCATCTGTAGGATAAAAAGACAAGACCCGCAAATCCGTGACCACAGAACAGCAGAATATGAACGCAATGCCCAAAGTCTCTCGCTAAGCCTTTTCCTCCTGTAGAAAAACATAAACACTTAACATGGCTTAATGTATTAAGATGCTATGAAAATATCAAATTAAATATACAATTTATTAATATAATGAATATGTATATAGTATTTTCCTCCCACACCGCAAAACATGGCATAACGTGGCATAATGGATTAAAATGATAAAGACCAAACTCAATGCTCTTCATCATTAAAATATAGCCTACATAACTAATACAGGCAAGCAACACACAAAGTTTCACGTTAAGCATTTTCCATATAGAATAAACTGTCTACAGCTCTTTTATATCATTGTCTTTGTCCATTAAGCTACATTATGTGTTTTATTTATAATGATTTTCTATGGATGCATTGCGTTCTGGGCTCGTCTGCTTGCCTGCTTGAGTTGATCCTTTAAAATCACTTAATGCATTTCATAATGAACGTTCATATTTGCTGTTCTGTATATACTTGAGTCAACAACAAGACATATAGGCTACTGAATTGTCTTTATCATCCGTTATTATGCCACATTAAGCGTTTTGCTGTATGGGAGGACAAGTGAAAGTTTGCGCATTGTTCATAGCCATCTGCTTGCCTTGTAGTACATTAAATAATAACTATATATTGAATTTGATCTTTTAATTGCACTTAATGTATCTTAATACATTATGCCATGTTAAGTGTTTATGTTTTTCTACAGGAGGAAAACGCTTAACGAGAGACTCATATTTTGCTGTTCTGTAGCCACGGATTTGCGGGTCTTGTCTTTTTCTTGCAGGACCCTGTACATTACAGTATAAAATTAGTTTTAATCGTTTAATCATCACCACAGCGTCTTGTCTCCATTGGCAAAACTCACGATTTGTGTCGATTGCAAGTGACGTCGCAGGTATCAGAGAGAGCAAGTGGCGATTGCAAGTGACTTCGTAATTTAGTTTCTTTTTTCTTGTCTTCACCACCTGGCTACTGTTGTAAAATGTTGAGAGATTCAAACAAAAAGTAATCAATAAATAGAACAAAATAAAAATAAAAAGACTGCAAGTGACTTCGCTAGCAGAAGCGCAAGTGTCTGAGAATGCAAGACTGAGAGTGCAAGTGCAAGTCTGAGCCAGACCCTTCTCCCAAAGAAAAGGCATAAACTAAAACCTGAAATATTTTACCGACCCTAGAAATTGGAATTCCCTGTTGTAACATATAAAATGAACTGTTTTAACGTTCAAAATAAATTATTAACATATCAATTAAAAAACCTGACTAAACTGGGTTACAATATTCTTATATAAATATTTGTTTTGGATCAGCAGAATTGGCTCTTGGCATCACAGAAAGTACCTCATCCAGATGTGTAAGAGTGTGGT
The DNA here is from genome assembly GCA_018155175.1 of Sinocyclocheilus anophthalmus. Lineage (NCBI taxonomy): Eukaryota > Metazoa > Chordata > Actinopteri > Cypriniformes > Cyprinidae > Sinocyclocheilus > Sinocyclocheilus anophthalmus. The sequence goes on from JADLZN010008994.1 coordinate 13,443, forward strand.
TTAAGAGTAAAAATTAATGGCAACCCCACTTTAAAATACAAAAGTGAACAAGGACAATTTGTTTTAACGTGGGGTTGTCGTTGCCATTAATTTTTACTATTTAAACCACACTCTTACACATCTGGATGAGGTACTTTCTGTGATGCACTTGGAAAACAACAATCCTAACCGTTTAAATAATAAAAGAAGTAAAAGATGGACATTGTCAAAGCAATTTTGTAGACTCAAAAGACTTCATACAGAACAAAATTCTCTTTTTTTGGTTTAAAGTTCATTAAAATATGTATTTTCCATAATTGACTTGTGTTTACATAAACAAAAACTCTATTGAAGTCTGTCTTTCCTATTCTGTGAATGAGTGCATTTTATTGTACAGCCAAGATGTATGAATAAAACGTTGATCTTTATGCACTTCTAGCATACTGAAGTTATTCAATCCCAAAAATAATCAATGGGTAAAAGAGCAAACTTTTAAAAACTCTCTGAAAGCTCCCTCCTATTCCCATTATATAAGCACAAATATAGAAAAAAAAGGATGATTTTCCTGTTATTTACAATGCTAAATCAGGCCGACGACACCACTCTGTCTTCTAATCAAATGAGCACATCAGGAACTTTGTTTCTTTGCCGTTTAATACATAATGTCATGCTGTACAGTCAGAGTACATGACAACAGACATGAATGCTATAAAGTAATGAATGAAAAAGACAAGCATATTCAACTACTAAATATGCTTGTCTCAGTGATGCAATATTCCAGCACAAGCAAATTAAATGTGTCTCAGAAACAGAATAAAAAGAAAAATGTTCCAAAATAGGCACAAGAGACTGCAGCGATAATTCATAAGACTTAATAATAATAATAATAATGTAATAATTTATGCATTTAGCAGACGCTTTTATCCAAAGTGACTTACAGTGCATTCAGGCTATACATTCTTATGACTTCAGACTTCTGCACACTTTACCGTAGACTAGATGTCTATCGCAACTAAACGCTCACCAACTTCCATTCATCTGCCTTCCATCCATCCATTCAGGTGTTCAGAAAACTAAGGTGAAAGCTCTCGACGTTTCCTTTCAACAATGAGGGTGGCCAAACAAAAGCTTAAGTGCTGAGATGGACTGCCGGTGCATTTGAGAGAAAATTGCGTCTATCTTACAAAAGTGGTATGATAAACAATGAGAAAATATTAAATATTTGTGATGCGAATGTCAACAAAACACATCTGCATGAAAATGAGTGACTTTTACTACATAGAGCATTCAATTTGCATCGAAATGTTTATGCCAATTAATCAAATTAACCAAAGTTAATTTTAATTAAAATAATCCAAAATACAATGTTATCGTTGCAGAAAACAAGAATTACCTGAAATATTTCATTTTATTACAAACAGGCAATCTTGGTCAGAATTATTGGCACCCTTGTTAAAAATGATACAAGCAAAGATGGCTGTGAAAATTAACCTGCATCGTTTTTCCTTTTGATCTTTCATTCAAAAAAATTTACAAAATTCTAAGCTTTCATTGAAGTAAAACAATTGAAAGTGGGAGAAAATCACATTATGAAATAAATGTTCTCTAATCACAATTATTAGCAGTCTTAAGAGTAAAATACTGTATCTCTGAAGGATATTCATATTTACATTTTTTAGCACACCAGGTTGACTAGGAAAATTAAATTGTCCAGCCATGACTTCTTGTTTCACAGGATTAAATCATTCATCACAATGAGTAAAACCAAAGAATACAGTTCTGACGAGCAGCAAAAGATGGTTCAGCTTCACAAAACATAAAGTGGCTCTAAGAAAACATCCGAAAACATTGAAATCTCTCATTCCCACCATCAGGGCAATTTCCAATAGTGGAGATGTAACGAATCTGCCTGGAATAGGACATGTGTCTATACTGTCTTATTGTATGGAGAGAAAGAGAGTTTGAGTGGCCAAAGATTCTCCACTGATCATTGCTTCAAAAATAAATTTGAATAATTTTTTTTTAATTTAATAAAAAAAGGGGCCAATAATTGTGGCTAATGTATATTAGAGAAAAACATTTATTTCATAATGAGATTTCAGTGATTTAAAAAAAAAAAAAGATATCAGAGAAAAGGGGGACATTCCTGGTCAGAATTATAAGCATTCTTGGTAAATAGGAAAAACAAAATCTGCATGTTTTATACTTTTGATCTTTTAATTTTTTTTTAAATCACTGAGAAAATCTCATCTGACCAGCCCTGAATGTCAGCGGAGACCAGAACAACTAGATAAGCCCCAGAGACAGATCCCCAGTGAAGACCTTGTCTCCTAGACGGCCACCGGGACAAGACCACAGGAACCAGATGAGTCCTCTGCACAATGTGACTTTGCTGCAGCCTGGAACTGAACTGCTGGTTTTGTCTGGCCAGAGGAGAACTGGCCCCCCCGACTGATTCTGGTTTCTCCCAAGGTTTTTTTTTTTCCTCAATTTCTGTCACCGATGGAGTTTTGGTTCATTGCCACTGTCGCCTTTGGCTTACTTAGTTGGGGACACTTAATTTCCAGCGATATCGTCGACTTGATTGCACAGATATTATTTAAAAACTAATGAGCTGGATGATGACATCACTGAAATCAATGATGAACTGACTTTAACTGAAAAATGAGTGTTTACTATTGTCATTTTGCATTATTGACACACTATTTTCCTAATTAATGCTGTAAAGTTGCTTTGACACAATCAGCATTGTTAAAAGTGCTATATAAATAAAAGTGACTTGACCAGAATGGATATAGCATATTTTCTACAATCCTAGTTTTAGCAAAAGTACAAGCGAATATATAAAAGGTTTCATAGACAACAGCAAAACAAACCCAGACTGTTTAAAATACAATAAAGCTGAAAAATGAGCGTGGTGCTACTAACTTCAAATAGTCAGTTCACGCAGCAAGGCATGTTGCTAATATGTATCCCTGCGTTACTGCACAATTATTGACAAAATGGGTGTTGGTTGGCTACCCATTTTAAATCTCCTATAGGTTATTTATTTTGGGGTGGAGATACGTCTCCTCTAATGTTCCCTCCAAAATTAAAAGCTACTGATCTCCCATCTCCTAATTCCTCGTACATACACACGAGGGGTGAGCTCAACAGGGCCATTCGAGAGTCTTTCACTCTCCACATGCCCAAGTGTGCAGCAATCTGAGGTACAATTTTCAATCACAGCATCCTTTCTTCAACTGGCTCTCAACTAACAGCTGTCCTTGGGAGAGCCCTTGACCAGGACACTGCTAGTTCTGTAAGCTAATGTGAAGAGATGCACCATTCCACTGCAAACTGCCACCACATGAATCTAGATGGTCTCTGTGATACAAACCTGCCTGAAATTATTTGGAGCAAATTTGAAGGCTAGGTATTGGTTCTAAAATTAATTGGACTCTTTGTTAATTGGGTTTTAAAGTCAATATTAATTGCATTTTTTGTGACATTTCTGAGAGAAACATTCAATGGAGAAATGTTGAGCAAGACTTACATTTCTGAGGGGTCATTTGGCCATTGATTAAATTATCCAACATTACATTAGTTTTTGAAAGAAGTCACCAAGGCTGCATTTACTTGATAAAAAAACTACAGTAGAAAGAAAACAGCAATATTTTAAAAATATTATTGCATTTCTAATATAAACAGTTTTCTATTGTAATAAATTTCATAAAATTTAATTTATTCCTGTGATGCAAAGCCTAATTTAAGCATCATTACTCCAGTCTTCAGGGTCACATGATCCTTCAGAAATCATTGTTATATGCTAAAAAAAAAAATTTAAATTCGATTTCAGATTCTGAAAGTAACAGAGGATAATTTGCACACCTGTTTCTGCAAACATAGGCACAATCTGAACTCACATACCTACAAATCTCTGGTCTGTGAATTTCTGCACAAGCTGGAAATCCAATTTAACCAATGCGGTTGCACTTTTCCAAGAAGAGACTTGAAAATTTCAACTTCGCACAGTCCTGTGCAGCATTAGACTGCGTTTATCTCAGCTGTCCAGGTTACACTCTTAAAAAAAAGGCTCCAAAAGGGTGTGTTTTGCAGTGATTTGCACCATAGAAGAACATTTTTGGTTCCCCTAAAGGAAGCTTTACAGTGAACAGTTCTAAAACTGACACCATTGAATTTTTAAGAACATTTAAAAAAATTTATAGAACCTTTTCCGACTATAAAGAACCTTTTCTACATTTGAAAGGTTCCACAGATGTTCAAGGTTGTACATGGAACCATCGATGCCAATAAAGAACCTTTCATTTTTAAGAGTGTATATAGTCTTTTTCTGACCCCTTATCTTCTTGAAGTTAATATGCATCATCCGTAGTGTTACAAAATGTAACACAGAAAGAAAACAAATTAATTAACAAAAGTAGAATGCAATAATTAGATAAACAAACAGAAACCTCAAGTCCAGAGCAGTACACATTATCATTTCATCTCTCCGAATAAATTTGGATTTTTGTCACAGATTTGGATGTTTGGTCAAATTCCATGTATCTGTCAAACAGGCTTGTTATCTCAGATAACCTGTCAATGTTTAATTTTAGACTGACTCAGTGACAGCTGGTGGACGTCCGACGTGTTACAGAAATTAAACACAGCGCTCATCTGTTTGGTTAGGGATGATCTAATTGAATTTTCAGTTTCCTCATATCTGACTCGCAAAGAGATTGAATCTGATAATCCATTCCTGCTGTTGTTTACAAGAAAAGATAACGTAAACAGTAGAGACAGCGGTAATGCAGAGCTAATGAATTATCAGTGTGAATTCTTTCTTTATTGGGGACTGAAGAAAACTTGAGTCACAATATCAGAGACTTGGGTGACTTTTTTTGTTGTGGTTTTTTGACTTGTAAGCAACCATCGAGAACACCCTAGAAAAGACCAGGGAATCATTTCCCAAAAGCATCGTTAGCTCTCTATGGTTGCTACTCGCAAGTTCCATTCAACTCTATTGGTAACTGTAACGGGGCTGACGAGACGAGAGACGTGCAGATCCATATGCAAGATTTTTAGAGAGACGCTTGGGAAAACAGGCACAGGGGTTCAAACAAATGGCCAACAGGAAACCTGACGGGCAAAACACAAGGAGGGTCCTAGGCTGCGAGGTCACGATTGGGCAGACAGAATCACAGGGGCACAGACGAGAGGGAAAAAAAAAAACCAGGAAAACACGGCAAAGATCAGATACTCAGACCAAAACAGGCAAGGCCAAAACAAGGAAAACACGGCGACTCACCGGAAGGGGTACCCGGCTAAACAATACTCAGCAAGAAGGTGGTAGAGTGGGGTGTTATATAGTAATGAGGTACTTAGAAACAGCTGTAGTGCAATTCGAGTGCAATTCAGGGCAGTAGTGCCAAACCCCCCCTCCCGCCCCCGCTGCAAAGAATGATGGGAAAGTCCTGTCAGGGGTGCTATGCAACAGTTTGTGTTGTGAGAGAGTCAATGTAATGGAAAGGGTGACTTCTGGTGGTGAATAAACGGAAGTCCAGGAACCGAATTCGTGACAGAGCCCATGAACTTGCGACAATAGTTTCTTTTGAAAACAACCCAAATATTTAAAGGAATACCGCGCAAAAAAACATTCAAACCATCTAAGCAACTGCATAGCCCTACCCTGGCAACCACCAGAACACCCCAGCAACTGCAAGAAACACACTAAAAGCCTTTTCAACATTGATAATAATATGAACTGTACCTTAAGCAGCAAATCAGCATATTAGAATGAGTTTATGAAGGGAAACTGAAGACTGGAGTAATGATTTGCTGAAAATTCAGCTTTCCGGCTTTCAGTCACAGGAATTAATTACATTTTAAAATGTATTCAAATACAAAACAGCTATTTTAAACTGTAATAACATTTCACAATATCACTGTTTTACAGACTTGAGTGAGCATAAGAGACGTCTTACAGACACTAAACTTTTTAATCATTGTAGCAGCAACCATCTTTTCCTCAGATAATGTAAAACCATTTTTATTTACTTGTTTCATTCATTATTTAAGCCTGGTTCCAAATATTTGAGCCTTGCAAAATATACACTTGCCAGTGTTTCCACGTCCTTAATCAAAACTCCAAATGGTACACGCGTTCACACCGCAGGTTTCTCTTGCTCTACATGTGCGGAGCAGACAGATAGCGGGCCACGCCAAGTGCGTTTTAATTACCATCTATCCTCGCTTGCGCCAATGCCTGCTGACCCACTACTGTGCTGCCAAGACACATCTGAATCAACTGTAATGAGCACAGTAGCTTAGCATGTTAGCACAGGGAGAACAGGTTGAAACTAGACACAACAACAACAGCTGAGTCATGCTCAGAGAGCAAGAGAGAGACAGAAAAGACCAGAGTCTTTCCCCTCAAATCTCTTTAATTGGTGATGTGCAATCATGCTGATTTCTTAGAGGTTTAATCAATGATGACCGCAGCGTAGCATTTCCTCTGTGATTAGCTCCTGCAAAGGGCTGCCCGGACTTATTGGCAGAGCATGTTTTAGTATCCTGGCACACATATTAATACATTCTTATAAAATGACATTTTGCGCCAATGCGTGCCAGAACTGATGAACTGTTCAGCATTAAACGTTGTATCAACGTTGAAACAACAACTGACATTATTTCAACCGTATTTCAACGTTGAAGGTCGGTCATATGCCGGGTAGGAACTGAGTCAAATGACTCTGAACTCTCTCTCATCTTAATTTCAAATACTGCTATTTAGCTGATAGCAAAGTAGCAGGAAAAGATTATAAAGAAAAGACTGAGAAGTGGAGTAAACTGTCTATGTATTGGTGGTCTTGTTGACAGAATGTCTTTTGGGAGATGAACTATGCTGATGGAGGAAGAAAGACCCACACACAAATACACAAAGTGATATGTAGGCAGAGGGAGATGTGGATTAGATTTAGTTAAGGGGTCTTAATATTTTACACATGAAGCTTGCAGCCATTGCACTCTCATGGATGGATCTGCGTTTTGATGCACGATTTCTGGGGCAGACAGAGAGAGAACCACTGAGAGAAATTCATATCATCTTCAAGGGATTGAAAAAACCCCCAGCTAAAATGGAGATGAGTATCAATCCTCCATGTGTGTTATCATAAACTATGTTGTATCCATGTACATAAATGGCCAAGCTACGATGCACAATGTAGTAACAGCAATGATACAAAAAACACCTGTTCACCAGCTACCCATAAAATACATGTTCTGTTATAGTTTACTCTTGAAAAAAAGCTTGCATTTATCCATCAGGAACTCACTGGATGGTGAAAAGTTCTCGACAGATGCTTGAAGGGGTGGAGAATAATGTGCAGCAATGAATCATGCCCAACAAGAATGAATTGGGAAATAAAGAAAGTCTTACAGTTTCAGCAAGGCTACTTTTAAAAAAAATTTTGATCAAAAATACAGAAAAAAAAAACAGTAATATTGCAAAACATTATTACAGTTTAAAATAGCTGTTATCTATTTGAATATATTTTAAAATGTAATTTATTCCTGTAATGCAAAGCTGAATTTTCAGCACCATTACGCCGTCTTCGGTCACATGATCTTTCAGAAATCACTATAATAAAGATTTGCAGACAGAGACAATTCTCATTATCATCAATATTTAATTTTGTTTTGTAACATAAATGTCTTTACTGTGAATTTCGATCAGTTTAATGCACCCTTGTTGAATCAAATTAAATTGTATAGTGTACCAAATTCATGCTTGGCTGCTTGCACACTTTAAAAATGAACAATTTCCTATCAATCTTTTCCAATTTTAAGCACTAACCTTTCATACAAATATGCATCTGATCAGACTGTTCCTCTCTATATCACCCCCCAAAACCAGTCGGCAGTCAATGATAAGCTCCCTGAAGACTTTTTAGATCATATAAATCTCTCCTGACCGGTTTTACTTTCCCATTTTTGAACTCATCTCAATACTTTAACTGTATAAATTTGGGTGAAATAATCTCCAAATCTTTTGTCTCTTTACATATTACAGATGTGAAAGAAAAACAGTCCTAAGAACAATATAATTACACATACTGAGTGCAGAAGTAACATCATATCCATGCTGAGCGGTGAAATGTTTTGAAAAATTGCATGAAATAGGTGATGATATCATCAGTGAGTCAAGAATCCATCTGATGGTTTGCTCTGCTCAACTGTTGTTAAGATGCCTTATTAATTATCCAGCATCATACAAACTACAAATGGAAGTAAACAACTCTCTTCGCAAATATGTTGGTTACTGACAACCTCACAAACTCAATAAGCCAAAGTGACATTCACAGCCGCGTTCACACACTAAAACTTCCTGTATGTCCATCCGATCTCGCGGTCCGAGCTCTGTGCTGACGTGGGAGAAGGGGGATGTTAAAGAGATATATATGAGACATTTAAACAGCCAGCTCATGACAAGGTTATTATTGTGTGCGCCTCCAGGTCGGGTGAAGATGAGGAAAGAGTAATTGAGCACTTTGGAGGACATGCAGTGGATGCAATTACTGTGCTGTTATACCGTGCACTGAGGGAGGGCCTTCTGCCATCCATAAAAACGTCCAAAAGAGAGTAAATCAAATGGTATAGAAGATCAGGAATCACTTCTTGCTTTTCTTGTCTTCCCCTTGTTGTCTTAAACTGCTAGACCCGCTTTATTTAAAAAAAAAAACCAAAAAGACAAGCCTGAAATAATATTTAACAGGCCTCAAACAAAATTTTTATTTACTGTTCATTCCATTAAAGAACAACATACAGTTTCTACTATCAGTTACAGAAGCAGAAGTGACAAATGTATAGTTTGCAGGCTTTCAAAATCTTGACAGTGATAAATTTAAAAATTACAGTAAGCGTTACCGTTGTAATACAATGAAATGTTTTGAACGGTGAACTCGTCCTTAAAAGGAATAGTTGACCCCAAAAATGAAAATGGACGGAAATGTACTCATCCCTCAGGCCATGCACGATGTAGACAAGTTGTTTCTTACGGAAGGATTAGGAAATGTCGCATTACATACGTGCTCCACAATGGGTGCCTCGGCAGTGACATGTGTCCGTTCAGAATGAGAGTCCTAACAGCTGATAAAAACATCACAGTAATACACAAGTGATCCAAATTGCTTCTTCTGAAGCACAAATCTGCATGTTTACAATAAAAAATCATCAAAAGGTCATGTGTAACTTCAAAACTGAGTTCATGTAAAATATAGTCCTCTATCCAGAATATGTGTCTCCAGGAAAAGCTGGCCGCATGAATTCAGGAGAGAAATAGCACAAATTCAAGCATGCGGTTTGATAATGCAAACAGGCCAGAAGCTTGTAAACAAATAAGTTGGTGTATTTTGATTTGAGAGGACAACAGGGGACGGATTTTTTCACTGGAGGAAGACTTATTATGGATTATGGACTCATAATTTAGTTAAAAACATCTTAATGCTGGATTAGTTTCTTACAAACATGCAGCTTTTTGCTTCACAAGATGTTAATTGATGGACTGGTGTTGTGTGGATTACTTGTGGATTATTGTGTTTTTCGAATGCAAACTCACATTCGGTTCTGGAACACACGCTTCTCGTGGTCTAATGAATTTTTACTTAGAAATGCAGTATGTCACATTAGGGAAGCAAATGGGTCGCAAACAGGGTTTGTTCAAATCCCTACCCTAAAGTATGAGTAATATGTCCTTTAACCGATAAAAATAAAATCTACAAACTCTGCCTATAATGTAGATTTATGTTTCAAGGACACAACAGCTCAATACAATAATTCAGTTAGACAGCGCTCAATTAGATAGAAGGTAAAACATATGCTCAGAGTCAGACGTCTTATTGACTCATCAGGACAATTCAATCACTTATCATTCCTATCATCTGTCTTGCAGGTAAATTGGCACCATAATAGCACAATGTTTTCCACAATAAGTCATCTAGCTTGTCAAGAAAATCAATTAAAATAAAATAAAAACCCTGTTTGACCATTACTAACTACATGAAGGATAACTCCCATTTTATTTTTTAAACTACAATAATTTTTATTGGCACCTTGTGGTTGAAAGGTGCATTCATTTTCCACACATTGAAAAAAATGAATAGTACTTTTGAGAAATATAATTAAAATCATGATCACTCACATGCGATGAAGACTCCAGACATATCACTCTTCTAGAAAAAGTGGTTTTATTCCACATGGACATGGCTGCAGACACTGAAATCACATGACCCCCAGATGACCCAGTTAAAACAAAAGACAAAAGACAACAGGAACAAAACAAAAGATGAACACATAGCTTTAATGGTAAATTGCAGCATGCAACTTCATGCATCAACTGGTGTCAGTTAAAAAGCCTATGACCACTGGAAGAAAAACTGTGTGTGCCTTTAAGAACTTTATGAACACTATTGCAATTGTGTTGATGTTCATTTTATTTACATCAAGTTCTTCCCTTTGTACTTGATGTTTTCCTTCCTTTGATAACTGCCTCTGTAATTGTTGCAAACACAATATAAGTATGTTTCTTTCAGTATGAAAGCAAATGTCAACATATATTACTTTATTTATTATGGCATTTAGTGTGTCTCAGGGCTGCTGCTGCCAATCCATATTTCTACTCCACTATATACTGTTGAAACCACACAATAGACCATAAAGACAAAACAGGAAATAAAAGGAAAAGAATGGTAAATACGCACCAATAACTTTTGTTTCTTTACTTTAATGAACTTTACAGCCTCATTTCTAAACGACAGCAACAGATCTTTTGATTTGCGCAGAGACCCCTTGAAACTGCATCATAAGTGTAGATTTTTCTGATTTATAAATATAATATAAAAACAAGAAAATGTACAGAAATGTGAATAAAAATGTGTTTATTGATTGTTGGTTTTTGTGTGTCTCAGAGCTTCCGTCAATCCATATTTCATACTGCTGGAACCATACAACTGACACTATACATAAAACCGAAAATAAAAGAAAGGGGGAAAAAAGGTTAATATTGCTTTTGCTTCTTTACTTCAATTAACTTTACAAACTCACTTCTAAATGACAGCAACAGATCTCCTGATTTCCACAGAGAAGCTGCATCATAAATGTAAATTTTCTGCTATAAAGTGATACAATAAAAACACAAATGAATGAATAAATACAGAAATACATACATGCAAAAACACATGCATACAATTCATTTTTAGGAGCCCACTAGAATATAAATGACTTTAAAAAAATATATATATATCAGTGTATGTGCGCTTGTGCCCACATGAGGGGACAGCTAATGAAATAGCATTAGCGGCTGATTGTGTTACTGTCCCTGGAGAAATGGAGTTATTCATAGACATGGAGTGTAGGAATCAGTAACGATGGAGATGTTAGCGATACATGGTGTGATGCGTTATCGTGCATCAGCACATTTTACATTACAAAAGCAAGGCAAAGAAGACACAGTACATGCACGACCGAATGTGTGAGTGCGGCACGTTCATGAACCGCTTTCATCCTCTCAGCACCAGTCTGAATTTGTGCATGCCATGAAGCCACGGATAGTAGGTGTGAACTCATGCATTAATCATCATTAATAATGCTGTATGCATAGGTCTACAAGTACAGAGAATAAGTATGTGACTAAGATCCTGAAAGTGCCTGCAGCCCAGACCATCTGCCTAATTAGCCTCTCCTCTGATCTGCCAAGAACGAACATGGATTGACTGTTCAGTTGAAAGTCACACATGACTTAAAAAGAATCATATAATAATGAAAATAACTTAAGGTCACATGCAAAGTACTGAATCAGGCGTTTTGAAAAGAAATGACAAGAAATTAATTTTGAGATTGAATTTTTTTTTCGTGCATGGTACTCAAGTTTTTGCATGCTTACAAATGTTGTACAACATCTGCAACAATTTTTACCATTAGCATAAACCCATTTTATTTCCATAATGTGACACTAAGTGAAACCGGATAATCAGTGGGGAAAATGAAGCCTGAGGAATTTTATTCATTAGGAATTAACTGGATTGTGAAAAGTGGACATCCATACGTGAATGCAGCCACACCTGTCTTGTTAAGGCTAATTTATTTGCTAGAATTTTATGTAAATACACAAAATTAAATAATATCTCCAAAGTTTCTGCATAATTTAACAAAGATACTGATAGGAGACAATGCCCCAAAATATTCTGTTCATAGTACCTTGACTTTTTTCCCCACACATCACACACATTTTTGAAAAGGTGACGTCCTTTCAATGCAATTTTAATGTGACCTTCATATAACAAAGAAAAAAGTACAAATCTGTTTGCAGGCCCTGCTGAGGACATACAAGTGAAATTAGTGACGAACGTGGTATAATGGCGTTAAAAACGTTTGGGATTGGTAAGATTCTTTAATGTTTTTGAAATAAGTCTCTTATGCACACCAAAGGCTGATTTATTTAATGAAAAATACAGTAAAAATACAGGTGAAAAAAAAGAAAAAAAGGTACAAAACGGTCACTGGGGTACCATTGGTGGGACACCAAAAAATAAGGTACAAATATGTCCACCCTAGTGACAGCTTCGCACTGTTTTTCTGAGTGCACTGTGAAATATTATTACAATAAAAAATAGCTGTTTTTTATTTTAGTATATGTAATTTATTCCTGTGATGGCAACGCTGAATATTCAACAGCCATTACTCCAGTCTTCAGGGTCACATGATGACCACGATACGCAGATTTTTGTAAATTAGAATATTTTGTATCATTATAAATGTCTTTACTGTCACTTTTGGCCAATTGAATGTGTCCTTGCTTAATAAAAGTATTAATGTCATTTTAAAAAAATCTTTCTGACCCTAAAATAGCAGTGTATATACTGTAATAACAGATTTTAAAATGGTCAATCTGATTATGATTGTAGACATTATAACAGTGTACTGTAATATGCGAGCAGAGGGCTCCAAAGACGTGCCCTGTCGAGACCCTGATCTGGTCAAATGTAGGGTTCATGTGACTTAATAGTTAAAGCTCAGGGCTGGTACACTAGAAGGCTGCTGGTCTGAGTGATCACCACTGTGCCCTTGAGCAGAGCACTTAACAGCAGGAGTTCCAGGGGCTTGTCACTGCAATAAGTATACTGTGGGTTACTTGGGATAAAAGCATCTGATAATTGACTACTTACAGTACTTGTGTTCTCCACGTTTAGTGCACTTAAGCTCAAAGTGCTCTATGACACAATGCTCCTTTCCTTACAACATAATTATATCATCAAGACACAAACACCTTTTTAATCATCTATTGAGCGATTTCAGATGTTTATAGATATGCATGCATGTACCTCTATTCATATTATTTCACTGACGTTCTGTTATGACTTATCACATAAAGTTTTTGGCTCACATCACTGACTCACTTGATGTTAAGTGCCACCAAACTGAAAGTCGTAATTCCCACAATGCCTTGAAGTCGCAGCGTTGAAAGAAGTGCGCTAATCCATAGTGATCTGCAAGTGCTGAATATTTATGCCGCAAGTAGGCCTACTTCATTATCAATCAGCGTCTTTATCAGTATTCATGTTACTTTCCAACTTCCAACAGCCCCGTGCCGTTACTTATTAGCATGTTAGTGCCGCCACCATATTTGGAAGATGTAGTGGAACTGTACTTCTGACATACCCCAAATTTGTAATTCAAATTTAGGAATCAGCAAACAGAGATGTCCGTGTTGCTGTGTACTGTCCCGTAAGCCCTAAACACATTTGTCATGCTTGCATCCAACCTCTACAACTGTCAGTCCGGCACGGATTCTAGAGTTTTTTCAGAATATAAGGCTTTGCATCGTCTAGCATTGTAACAAAAGATTCAATATCAACAACATGGCTTTTTTTGTAATGCTGCACGATGTTATTCACATTCTCAATGCCTATTCAGCTGTTTGACACAAAGGCAGTCAGTTCAGCATATGGGCCGCATGCATGATCAGTTGTTTGGAGTGATGCTTGTGAAATTAAAGACTGATACAAACATGCCAGTGCTGTTTAAAAAAAAACATGCTAGATGTGGGAGTACTTTGCATTCACATCAAATCATCATTCATTTTTTTTCAGGATCTAATAAGATTTTTGTTAAAGACGTCCTGTCATACATTGTTAGGGATTTATAATGTTAATCTAATTATGTGAAATGCAGTTTAAGGAATTGTGTACCTAAAAAATTTTTATTTGCTGAAAATTTACTCACCTCAGGCCATCCAAGATGGAGATGAGTTTGTTTCTTCATCAGAACAGAATTTGGAGAAATTTAGCATTACATGACTTGCTCACCAAAGGATCCTGTGCAGTGAATGGGTGCCGTCAGAATGAGAGTCCAAACAGCTGATAAAAACATCACAATAATCCACACCACTCCAGTCCATCAATTAATGTCTTGTGAAGTGAAAAGCTGGCTGCTTGTGAGAATCAAATACATCATTAAGGCGTTTTACCTTCAAAAAAATTAATTCTAGCTAAAATACGACGCCTCTATTCATAAGTCCATCCCCATTTGTCCCCTCATATCAAAATCCACAAACATATTTGTTTATAACTATGTATATAACAGTGATGATTCACTTCAGTTCTGATTATTCAAAGACATTACATTATTGTATGAACATTTTTTTTGTAGGGCTCTTAAAAGTGTGAAACAGACTCACCCATCAAAATCAGGTCATATTCTTGCGTCGGCCAACAAACTGCCATTGAGATTAATGGGGAAACCATTGGATAGTTCTCTCCAGGTATTACAGACCTTGTTGGTTCTGGAAACCCTCCTTCTGGAAAATAGGAAGCAGGACAGGTTTCATCTATGGGTCAGTGCATGTTACTGATCTCTCCTCCGGCTTTCACTGAGAAGACGTGTGTTTCTTTAACATTCAAAGAGCATGTTGGCAACAGTGACACATTTTCAGCGTCTTCTTCAATGCAAAGTGAAGGTTCATCTTGGAAGACAAAGAAGACAAATAAACTAGTGAAGTAGATCAACCAAGTTAACAAAACAAAACTTGCTTCTGCTTTTGTTATAGGACAGATATCTATATAGATGTATAGAAATAGACATTTAGATGTAAACAAAATGCATTTATAACATTTCTGGTTTTATTTTGGCATGTTAGTTACAAATATATGTAGAAAAAAAATTGTGTAGAAACAATTTTGAATCAGAAATTGCTAGTAAATTTCCAGTAACACATTGAATTAAACATAAAATTTTGAAGAAGGAAGACAGTATTTTTTTTGTTCAATTTTACTCCAGCAAATGTTTTCACATAAATTGTAAATATAAAACACATCAAAAAGTCTGTTTTATGTTTTTCCAGTGTATTTATATTTGTATTATATTATATTTAAATATTAATCACAATCATAATCAGAAAGAGCTTTATGCCCCCGTGTGTTTCCACACACAAGGAATATGTCTTGGTGTTAAGAGTTTATTTGCAAAAACAGAAAACTCTGTTTTTATTCATTTCATAAAGCCAAGTTTTATGTTTTTTATTGTGTTAGTTTCGCGTATTTTTGTTATTAATTATTTATCAAAAACAACCCAACTGCGTTTAATTGATAGAATTGGAATGCAGGATAAAAGAAACATGATTTTAAACATCTTTTTAAAAATCGGTTTTTGCAAGGAAAACTTTCTAGATAGATAGATAGAAAACTCCACAAGTCTTTGTTTGTTTATTTACTGTATTACACACACACACACACACACAAAAAAAAAAATATATATATATATATAGATATATATTTATCTATATATAGTTAAAAGTGTGAACTTATACTGTATATTAATTATTAGATTATATGGCATATATAATTACTATATCATAGTACATAGTATATAGTATATTTAAATTGCAGTTGGACAAGTAACATATCAAGAAGCTCATATAGTGATCTGCAGAGTATAGAACAATTGTTCTTCTGCATATGAGAAGAAAGCTATGAGGGACATCACTAGTGGCATCCCCAGCGTTTTATGATGACTCCCACAGTGGCCATCAGTGGCAGAAGATGAAACCGTTACAGCATTTACACAGTGATTAATTCCAACGGCTCATTAGCAGCCTACCATTGAAACTCCAGAGTGTGCGTGTGGTGTGCAATGTGTAACTGTGTGTGTGTCGCTCTGAGGAAGTTTACCTCTCGGGCACTGCCGGGGGATAACAGGAGCATCTTTGCATGAAGTTTGAGGTGAGTGCTTTCTTTCCACGCATCAAACGACAGACACAGCATCGCCACACCGATAGCATCCCCAAAAGCATCTCTAGCTCGGACCTGCTCAGCTTATTTCGCAAGGGCAAGCCCTCTTATCCACTTCACTTTATGATGTTTCGTACGGAAAATTACTTGCAGATATTGAAAACAACGTGGTCTGATGCAGGTTAAAAAAACTGTGATGACTTTGCAATGTCACTAGTATAGTTTACCACTTGGGCCCAGTTAGTTAAAGAAAATCGGATCAGACTTCTGGCATTCTATTGAGAAAGTGCAAACAGAATGCCACTTGACCTACGAGATCAAACATTATGCATTCCCTGGGCACGACGGAGATTGTACATGAAGGGGATTGTTACAAAAGATTTCTATTTAACAAAATGCTGTTTTCGTAACTCTATTAATCAAAGAATCTGAAAACAAAATTAGCACCGTTTACACACCCACCACACACACACACACACACACACACACCACACACACACACACACCCACACACACACACACACACACACACAATAAATAAAAAATAAACAAATCAATAAATAAATACATTTAAGCAGCACAACAGCATATTAGAATGATTTCTAAGGAATCTGAGACACTGACGACGGAGTATGATGTCAAATTAGCTTTGTATCCTATGAAAAACAATTACATTTTACAATATATTAAAACAGAAAACTGTTGTTTTAAATTGTAGTAATATTTCACAATATTACAGTATTTTGATCACATAAATGCAGCCTTTGTGAGCATAAAAGAGCTTGATTGTTAGTAGACTTCCTTGTGAACAACTGTAAAGCTAATGCAAGCATTGCCATTTTTCTCCCGTGCGTCATCTTTCAAGAGACACTGCAATGCATTTATCAGAGTCAGAGTCTGAGACATCAGACAGAAAATGATCCACATTCAATTTGAATGGGACACTGAATTATGAGTCAAACAATCAGTGCAGAGATCTATAACAAGAGTATTTTACTGAGCTGGTTGCTTAACCTGATTTATCAAATAGGATATGTTCTTGGATTGACTTTCAATGTTCACTGTAAAAAAATGCAACTGCATATTTTCCAGTTTATGAAATCTTTTGCTTCTCAAATACTAAAAAATGCTATTTTATTGAAACTACATAAAAACCCTTGTCGGACCAACAAAATTAGCCCAAATGTTGTCCCAACTAGTCAAACACAGTTGTCTGAAAAAAGAATTTCAAACTGTTGAAATGTTAAGGCTTTGTGAGTTCCCAGCATGCATTGCAGCATGAATAAATGATGCAGTTAATGTTATTGTTTTGCTGTTTGCTGACTTAATTTAAACATTTTTGATTTTGTTTTGTCATTATTGTTAGTTATTTGTTGTACTGCGATGTAAAGAGCTTATCTTTTTAACATTTGTTGATTGAGGTTTCGTGAGTTTTTGAGGTTTCTGTGTCTAGTTTTGAGGCCTAGAGTATTCAACCACTTTCCTGGATATCTTAGTCTTGTAAGATGTTTTACAAACAGAGACAATGTAGTTAACATGCAGACTAAGTTATCCATTAAGGTTTAAGCATAAAATTGGTAATGTGGCGACTTTTTACACATTCTTTGTTTTCGTCCAGGAAACAGAAAACAATAAATTACCTCAACGACAGTAATTGTTGTTTTAGCCGCTGTGACAATAATTTTTCCATTAGCAAATAAGACAATCAGCATTGCATGAACACACAAGTTTACATTAGCTAAACAAAGTATCTTTACTGAGAAGAACTAAAAAACTATTTTCTGAGAGAACTCAAAAGTCTTACTGCATCAAGTTGCCTTAAATGTTTTTACGTTTTCTCAACTATTTATTTTTTACAGTGTTGGTATTTGGTTTATGTTTACAGCTGAGTTTACAGGTTTCAACAACTTTCTTAACAATAATTAAATCAACCAATCATTTAAATATAATTTTGTGGTTAGGGTGACAACTGTTTGATGGGACTATTGATCGAGGAACACTTTCTACGGTGCTAAAAAACAGACAATCGACTTCATTGAAGGTTGAAAAATGTTCCGAAGACAAGAAGTGGCATTTTAGACCTTTGTCCTCCACCTTGGACACCATCCACATCTCGCACTTTGCAGGTTACGGACAAAAGAGCAAGTGGTCACTCTGTTTTAGAAATCTCTCGAGTTACAGCTGGGAATAGCAGCCAGCCAGACCTGGAAGGTCTATTTTAAGAGTCAAACAGCCGAGAGAGAGAGAGAGAGAGAGAGAAAGTATAGCGAGCTGTAATCATAGAGGCAGAGAGTCCCTGAGGATTCACACAACGCTGTCAGCCCACCTCAGTAACCCCTCAGAGCTAAGCCTGTGCAGGTTTTCTCAAACACCTCAAGCTATGCACTCGACTCCATCACGGCACACTGTTCTGTTGCATTGCTCCACAGAGAGAGCTATTTAGCTGAAATCTTGAGCTATACAAAAGCCATGCACCATACGGCTGTTTTTGATCTCTGGCCATAGGGGTCCGCTGGTCATCCTCAAGTTTTAGAGCCTGAAATCACAGGGAAATTGTGCAAATGCATGAATGTCGCTGGCAGAATAAAGAGACCTTGCCCATCAACTGATAGAAGCAAATTTAGAAAGTGTCATCCAAAATAAATATTCATCTGTCGTAACAGTGTGAGACTTCACCTCATCAAAACAGAGCAGAGATAGCCTCGCTGGGCAGCCTGCCTTTGGATATCAAAATTGGCTCAGCTGGAAACCCAGCTTTGATTTTTCAAAAGGATGATGGTGTATGTCTGATTGCTCCGACTCACTGCACGGCACAGTGGGAAGATATCAGTGTGTCTGTATTAATGTCCTGGAACAGGTAAACACAGCTCACGGGGAGGGTAACTGTGCTGGAGATCCAGCGCAGGTGAGAGTTCATGCGTCGGTCTGGACAGATGCCTGTACATACTGTATATTTACTGTATATATAGTTAAAACAATCATATAAGAATGTCCATTTAAACTGGCAAGTAAGGAAGTAGAATTAACAAAACAAATGGAAATGGAAAGATATATAAACACAGTTTTAGACAAAAAAAAGGATCATCATATTTAATAATCTTGTGTAGACCAGGGTGGAAGAAGCTTTTTCCTGAAAATTACCTGTTGAATTCCCCCCCCCCAAAAAACGTTTATTCCAATTAAAATTCCAACTCATTGTGTTTGTGGCCAATGCCATTCAAATTCACACCATAGATTGAAAGGAACCCAATTCTTCACCTTTGAATTTTGCCCAACCCTGGACTTGGGAAACATCTCGAGATAGAACCTAAGGAAAAGAAAGTGCTAATTACTCAAGTTTCAGTCAAAATGAGAAACTGACTATTAAAAATGACTTCCAATCAGATTATTTTATTGAAAACATGTATTTTCAAAAAGGTGATTTTTACGTTAAAATGTTCCAGACAACTTCTGAAAACCAATCTTTCAAAACTTCCCAACCAGCCCAGCACACCAACGCTGGCTCAACCAATAGTGTGAGATTGGGGTGGGGCTTCAGAGGAAGCTGTTTGAATTGTCATTTTTGCAGTTCCCTTTAGTGACACTATTGGCACGAAATTGCACACTTCACCCTTTAAAGAAATTGTTTTGTTAAGTAGTTTTTTAATTTTTAAAGAAATGTAGCACTCCAACAATGCCAAGGTTTTGATTTCCAGGGAAAGCAAGAACTGATAAAATGTGTACCTTGAATTCAATGTAAGTCGCTATGGATAAAAGCATCTACCAAATGCGTAAATGTAAAAGGATGTGATTATGACATTAAATACGGTTTTAAATGACATGAGGCTGAGTAAATGATGACAGATTTTTTTATTTTTGAATGAACTGTCCCTTTAAGCCAGTTATCCTTTATGACTAATTCAGGACTGTTTACTCCCATGATGATTAAGCATGTGTTTATGCAACAGATGTAGTAAAATAAATAGTTTATGTGCCTATAATTACTTTTATTAAATCACAAGCATCAGCATTAATTAATTAATTAAAACAAATCTAAGATGCAATCATCTGCACGGCATTTAATGTAATTGAATTAAAATGCTTGTGCACATCTGGCAGTCAAGAGGTGAAGACAACGCTCTAGCCTGCTTTGTTGCTAAAAACATTTCACAGCTGATGAGAATTGCATTAATTTATTACTCAATTTCAATTTCTTCTAAACCTTGAATGACTTTGAATAACTAGGTCAGGCTGGCAATTTCGATTCAATCAATGTCATATTTAATTACAGTACCACTAAAAACACTACAATTACAACTGACCCTTCACTACTCCCCACCATGTAAACGTTACCAGTTCTTCAAAAGCTTCTCTAACGTAATTCCATGGAGGACCAGTGTGAACACCTACTGTACTAGATAATGTTAATAATGTAAATGTATGTATTAATCGAGGTCAGAAGTGCTATATAGGGTATGCAATGCATTGTAGAAATGTCAGGAAGAGTTCTATTCACTTTCACAAATTACAAGCGAGCAACAGTAATGAAACTGGGGGCAGAACTCAGTGAAGGGTTAATTGCATCCATTCATTGTAATTTTCAAGTCTGTGCAATACAACAATATAAAATAGCTCATTTCTGCAGGATTGGTAAAGTACAAAAATAACTAAAGGCATATTTCTTTGAAAGAAATCTTGTTAAAAATCTTCACCTTGGACTATTGAACAGAATTTTTTTTTTTGGCTAGCTATTTGCTGTTTTGAGATTGCTGTCTTCATCAGTACAGACCTATACTTTGCAACTTTTGGTCTTACAAATGCTTATAGCACCAAACTTTGCTCAACACCACAGAGAAACTTTTTAAAGCCTGATTGTTACGCCTCTTTCCAAAAACCAGGGTCATCGAGAAACAGATTTTGCTTTTACCATTATATCAACATCTTTTACACTAGCTGCTGATCAGATGTTATGTACTTGCATTACACTGCCTAATACTAATAGGTTCACACAAAATGACCTTTATAATAATTGTGTTCCATTGAGATGATGGTTTGGAATGTGTTTATCTGCTGCTGAAATGTTGCACAATTATTGTGTTTAAGTGCTTTCACAGCCTTGGCTGAAGGTTGATTTTTTTTGTTGTCGTGTCTATTGCAGGGCAGCCATAAGAAATACCAAAATGGTCTTGGGTGCATTTGTACACTTGCCTATGAGTGGGACAGAGTCATTGTGTCCTGTTGTGCGTCCTCCACGGCAAACTATTGAGAAAGACAGAGCAAGGTTTTGTGTTTTGTAACACAGTGCGCTGAAGTACATTTCATTGAGTGTATAAAGCGAAGATGGGAATTAAGAAAGGCTTTATGTTAGGGTTGTTGTGCACAAAGAGTTTACTGGAAGCAAGAGGCATCTTCATACTATTGGAGCAGAAGTCATCTGATGCATTGGCTTGTCTACTTCAGCAAAAGCACATGGTAGTATGGTTTCATAAGACACAAGGCCGCAGTGGCCTTGAGCAAGACACCTAAGCCCAGATTGCTCCAGAGGTATTGTCCTTATAAAAAATTTACTGTTAGTTGCATTTAATGAGAAAATGAGGAGCAATGTAATGATAATGTAAATTACTAATTTAAATAAATAGCTATAGCATGCATTTTTAGAATTCTGTACTAGTGTGTTCACTAGCATATCAGGGTAAATCCCTCTTTGAAATCACTTGCATACGTATATATGGAAATAAAAATAAATGACTCTGTAACTCTGTTCCAAAACCTAGTGAGTACTTTATGACATTCGAGGTGCTTTATGGCACAAAGGATTTTCCAGAAAGTAGCTGCCTGCTTATGCTGCCTTCTAAAAGCAAAGAAGACAATCCAAGAATGCACTGCGACAAGCACAGTGAAAAAGGTGGTCGGTGAACGCAAGTTACGCGTACTTCTCCTTATTTACTTCGTTTTGCGTCATCAGGCAACTACACAGTACGCGATTACTTTTTAATTTACATAAGACGATAGGTGTCTGCAGTAACTTTTTCAGTCACTGCTAATGCCCCAGTTTCCTTTTTTTTTATCCCTTCCCGCGATGTGTCTTGATATTGAAGCTCTCCTTGGTCCCCCGATGTCTGAGAGCAAAACGGGAGTAAGGTGTATACTTTGAGCCTAGATATAAGATGTGAACATTGGTCCTGGTAAGTCTTTCATCAGCTACTCACATCACTCACAAAAAAAAAATCAGATTTAGTTTTCCTCAAAATTAATAAAAACAGTTAAAAAAAGCCAACTCCAGAATTATGACTCAAGCTGCAATATTAAAGGTTACTAATACAAATATCCTTTACAGTAGTTATCCCATTTTATTAAAGGGGTCATATATGTTGCTAAAAAGAACATTATTTGTGTATTTGGTGTAATTAAATGTGTTTTTATCCTGTTTCTGAATGTACAGAAACACATTCTTTTTTTCCCGACTGACATTATTGTTTCCTCCCTCTATGCCCCGCCTTTTCCGAAACGCGTTGATTGTTTTACAAGCGCATTCGGTACTGAAAAGCAGGTTGTCTGTGATTGCGCCACTATCCGTGCGTTTTTGTGATCAGAGGTGGGTATACCAACGAAATTTTTATGGGCCCCTCACCTACTTGTGTTGATGTCCGACTTCCGTGTTCCGGAGCGACGAGACAAAAACATTAAAACTCATTACAAACGAGGCATTTGTTGCATTCATTGGGGACATAATTACTGATTATAATGCTTATACTGTCTCTTTACGCGTTGCGTTGCATCGCGCCACGTAAACATAAAACCCGGTCTGCATTCTCTCGGTCCCTCTCGCGCACATTTTCGGTCTCTCTCGCGCATCTCGCTCTCTCTCGGACACACTCGGCCTCTCTCGCGAACTGTCGCTCTCTCTCTGGCGCCCTCGCTCTCCGCGGTTCGCTGGTGCACGTGGGCCACACAAGGGTCTCATAGTGAAAGCCGATCCGGCGATCCCCCTCGCATATATACAATCCAAATACATAAGTTGATGTTTTCCCTCAGCGACCAGCACGGATCAGCTCTATGCATGACGAAGCAGATATCGTCCTCTTTTGGAAGACCAAAAAGTAGTTTTGCTTTCACAACGAAGCATACAGTGTCTTCACGACATGGCTGCAGTGTCAACAATACTGCAGTGAGAATAAAAGTTACGCCTTCTTTCTTTGGGTGAACATCTTTAGGTGTGCACCGTTATGCAAATCTTCCTACATAGTGAGGTAGATATGTGGGGAGCGTGTTAGAACGAGCCATTTTAGGTAGGCGTGGCTGACTCTGAATTTTTATGAAGAATATCTCTTTGGATTGAGACTTTAGTCTTTGCACTTACAGATCTTCTTTTATGCACCAAGAGCTTGTAACACTCCAAAGAGAAATGAAAATTTTAAATGGCATCATATGACCCCTTTAACCAATTTGCTGCTGACCTTCGGTGATCCAAATTCAACCGTACTAATAAGCACAAATTACCAAGAGCTCGAACATATTCTTCGTCTTTTTTTATTGCTGCAGAGTGTCGAACTTTCTTCTTTCTGTGTAGACTGGACGACGTGAATTTACATTTCCTTCAAGCTTTTGGTGTAAAGGGCTTTTATATTGCCACAAACAAGAACTTTTTATATTAACGCAACAAGTAAATCCTGCCCAGATTTAAAGTAAACGCAAAAGCAATGCAACGCCTTACTTTCATAAAAAGTACTTAGATTACCTTTTTTATAAGTAACGCAATATTGTATGCATTACTTTTTCAAAGGACTTCCCCTAAAAAATCCCCAACACTGTTTTATGAGCATACTTGTATAGACTGCAGTGAGACGAAACAGGAGCACAAGTGAAACATAGGTTTTCCAGATGCATTTTACTTTCCCACTGCATGCATGCACGTTTGACAGTTTCCACGTGAGGTAGAATGTCACAGCCACCATTGTCATTCACCCTCACCACTGCAAAGCAAACAGCTGACAGCAAGAAACATGACCGGAGTCCATCTCTAACCTGATTCTGATTTCTTTTTCTCTGTCACTGTCGCTCTCTCTTTCTCTTTCTCACTCCCTCCTCTAATTTACATGGAATGCAATGGGTTATGATCCCCAGACAGCGATTTAGCATCAATTTGTCTGTTAGTGATTTTATTTGGCATGAACTGACTCATTCAGAAATTATATTATGCGTCATGTTTTTGTGGATTAATCAATGCAAATGGTATGCTAATTGGATCAGATTAAATCTGGTCGGCAGATGGTCTGTGTATTGTTCTAATACTGACTGTAATAGCACTTGTCGTCAGTTGGCATGAATATGTGCTTGTGTGTGTTGTAAACAAGGACTGCACCAAGATTTGTGTGTTGAGGCTCAGCTTAGGTCAGTGGGCAGACTAACTCTCACTGTAAATAACATAATCCCAACACGCATAATGAGCTATGCTAGTGTGTTTGTATTATGAGTTGGCTTATTCTAGAATTCAATTAGCATGCCGGAAGTTATTTTAAACATCACGAGCCACTAGCGGAACCAAAGAGAATAGCAAATATATCGAGATTTTTCATAATTTACTCACCCTTGTGAAGAACGTTGGGAACACTGAAGATGGTTGAGATTTCCACAGTACAAAAACAACAAAATCTAATGAGCCTCCCCTAAACTCACAGTGGCTTGGTAATACATCTTTGGACACTACTATAAATACTGTATATATTCTAATATTAATAATAATCACAAACTCTTCTAAGATTACTTACAGATCTGTTGAAACTGCACAAAATTTCACATAAACCTCTATATTGTTCAATGAAAATGGTGATTTTTTTCTAAAGCATAATTGATGTTTGTGGTTAAACATTAATCCATATTTTCAGGCAAACCTCATTCAGTTCATCCATTTGCATTATTCTCAAGACTTTGTGCAAAAACACAAGAAATATAATCATTCAAACATAAATTTTACGCATTGCACACAGACAATGGGGATATGTATTAATTAATATGAATCGTACGACTTTAATGAAGAGAAAATGCTGTATGTGTATTTTGGATTAAAAGTGCAGGAACACAACGCAAAATCAAAGATTTCTCTAGGCAAAATATTATTGATGATGGGTAATTTGTCTTGTAAATTAGAAGAAAAATATCTATTTTACGCGGAGGACATTCCAACCCAATTACCATAAGCTTATTAATCATGTGCAGAAAGGGGGCTTTGCTTTCACAACTTATTAAACCAGCACAATTTACTCTTTTAGGCAAGAGCTGAGGGACTATGATGCACACATCTTTTAATCAAAGAAAAAATATGTAGACCACCACCACCCCTCCCCCCCATCCCCGTCCTCACATTCGCCTTCGTACTGTCGTCCCACTTAGGTGGTACCGCTGTATCTGGCGTACGTTGTTCGTGCAATGCACCACAATGCGAGCGTCCATATTATCTACCAACATGTGCATGCACAGGAGGTGGGTGCCGGTCGGTTTGGAGAACCCCGGAAACAAAATAGGAGATAACACACGCCCCCATCAGTCCAAATGCTGCTTATGGCACGAAAGATCGATGATTTATTACTTAAGGACTTCCCTGCTCACTTGGTAAAGTGATGAACTAATATGTTAATTTATACTTCTGTGTCAGTATATGTTGCTTTGCCTTTAATGGCTGCTGATTTAAAAGTTAAAAATCAATATGGTAACACTTCACTTGAAGCCTTTATGTATAATGCATAATAAAAGTAGTTTTAATGCATTAATTATGCCTTTTATACAGAGAAATGTAAATAAATTCTAATAAACTTAAAATGTAGGATAATATTCAGTAGCTGTTAGATCTGATTGGGTATGTTTTAATGCATTACACTTTCTAAAGGTGTAACAATGAATAAAACTGTAACTCGGTGCATTCCAGGCCTAATGTAAGTGATTTAAATACTTTTATAATGCATTATATATAAATACTTCAAGTGTTACCATGAATATTTTACTTAAATATTTTTACAGTAAATGTTCGTATATAAAAGAGCTCATACTGTTAAAAGAATTCTTGATCTTTTCAGATGAGTCAGATATACTGTACTCTACTGTAACTTAAACCTTAAAAACTAGATTGTTCAGAAGGATTTCACTGTTAAAGATCACTTGTTAGTACATAAAAAAAGCATAAAACAACAATTAATCAACCAATCTAAACAGAGTGTATATTTTATTATTTTTTTTTTTTTTTACTTGGATTAGTTACTGTGTGCATTTAAACTTGTGATCTCCGTGCAAACATTCTGGTTCTTTCGTCGTGGTATTTGTTTATAATAGTATTGTAACCCCAGTTGCTTATTTATTATTAGTATTACCACTACTACTACTAATACATTTTACTGTGGTTACAATTACTCACGAGAAGGCATTATAAGGTGCATTACAAGGCATAAATAATGCATTTGCAATATATTTCATCAATCATATTCACGACAAATAATTCAGATTACCTAAATAATTTCAATTACCATAAATATTTTCTATTTTTTACAGTAATGTTCGTTATAAAGCTAAGTAATGTCCTATAAAGAAGGTCCCTTGGTCTGTTTACTAGATATATCAGATATAATGTACGTACAAACATCCAGGTAACTCATCACTTAAAAACTTATAGATAGAATATAAGATCTTTCAAGATGGGCAAGAGTAGCTTTATACTCTGATATACACAAGATATTTAATATTTTTTATTTATTTAACAAACTTTCCGAAGGATTTTCCCAATTTTACAAGTACACTATTAGTAATCACATTAGTTGATCATAAAGATTCTCGTTAGAGAATTGTTATTTGAAATCTTATATTAAATATTATAATTTAATACATCTATCGTTTCGCCTCCAATTTTAGTTTACAGTGCATTAAAACCTGGGGGTGCCCCCTGAACGAAAACGGTTATTATTCTATTATATTTAGTGTAACCCCTGTTGGTTTATTTATATTCTGTATACTTTAACCTCACTAATTGACTAGTTAGTTGTTGCACTAGTCAACCATTGTGAGCCGAAGCAGGAATACATATAACAAAAGAACAGAACTGTAGTGCTGCAATGCACGCTCACATTACCGCCAGGCAGCAGATCACTGAAATGGTCCAGAGTGTCACTGAGGTCATCAGTGTTCTGCGGGGAAAAAACTCCTTTCATAAAGCTTACAATGGCCACCAGTGCTGAACTTCCTTTGAAATCATCACCACTTCTGCAAGGTTCTGCGAAACCAGTGTGGACAAATTGCCCCTCCACATCCCAGCCGTCATCATAAGAGGTCTGCAGAGAAGAAAAATAATCACGCCGTGTTGCTCCTCCATCTGGGAGCATCCGACTGATCTTGTTGTGATTCGTTGCGCCGTCCTGGTGCCTGTAGCGCTATCGCGTGCAGCGGTGGGACCCAGACTTCATCATCTCTCATACCACTTATTCATTGTATCAGCCGGCAGATGCTAAAGGCAAGGTATAGGCGAAAGGTAATGGCCGCGATGACCTGCTTGCGGAGCTCGGTGCTAGCCTAAATTCATTGGGGGAGACGGAGGGGCGGGCGAGGGGTCAGTCAACGCGCACATCATGGGTCGGCGTGAGGGATCCGGTCCTACATAAGAGACCAAATAACCAAGAGCTTTAACCACTTTAGTTTTGTTTGGTCCCACCCCAATTGACTTTGCCGCTAATTTGGAGACATGCTTCATTCAATTAAGCCTGTGATGTGTTGGGAAAGTAATTGAATAATATGGAAATTCTGTTTTCTCGGAGGAAACAAATCACAGCTGTGGGGGAGACAGCAGATTATTGGGAGACAAAGCCGTTTTTAAATACTGATGCACTGAGGTGGGAACTGGAGCCACTATAAGACATTCGGCTAAGAATGGGAATTGTCAAAATAAATTAGAAAAGTGACTGGATGGTTTTAGCTCTGAAAAACATTCAAATGCATGAAATGACCTGTAAAATCCATTACTGTTTTTTTTTTTTTTTTACTTAACTATAGATCGGCATGCTTATAATTAACCTGTCTGCCAGTGAAAGAACACCTTCAGAAAGTACTTGTATGTGTTCAATGCTAATGCTGTTCTCTCTTCAGTTACTGTAATAGGTGATCAGTCATTTTGATTTCCAACGTGAACTCTTTAGTATTTATATGTGAGGTTCTTACACTACAGACACTGAAAAGCACAGTATTACGTAAATAAAACAGCTAATTAAGCAAATTTGTTGAGCTAAGCTTAATGACTGAATGTTTTAATCAAAACACAGGTACAAAAAAAAAAAGTGGCGCTACTTGAAATTGCTTGAAATGTCATGTTCCCTTTCGTGGAACTTCGAACTGCGTCCTCTAGGGGTCGCTATGGGGAACGCCTCGTCGTGACCCGTGTCTGAAGCCTACATTGAAAAAACACCAACTCGTTGGTCGGTGACAGCCATGACGTCACTACCGTCGCAACTAGTACAAAATAGGCGCCGGTAGCGCACATCATAACTTTCTTCGTCTTCACTGACCGTTCTGTTTGAAGCATGCATTCCAAAAGCAAAGTAAGAGCCTTTTCTTTTCCTACTATGGCGAGCACTAGCAGAGCGTTTAGAAGGTGTGTGCATCCGTGTCATCGCTTTTTGACACCAGATGACACGCACGATCTATGTGTTGTTTGTTTGGGCGAGGAGCACGCACGCGATGTCCTCGAGGGGGCAATCTGCGTGCACTTTGAGAGCTTTTCGCTGAAAAAGTTCCGTTCTCGTTTGTCTCTCTTCTCGAGTGGAGGAGAATGAGCTCGTGGGCATCTCAGGTGGACCTAGCCGATGAGGCTAAAGGGGGGGTTCCCCTCTTCCGTGCATCGGTGTCGGGCGAGAGACAGCCACTAGACGATGATATCCTCTCTTTGATATCACCTGATCCAGGGGCCAGTGCTCAGTTGAGCCCACCCAACAAGAGCAGGGAATGGATGTGGAGAGTGAAGAAGCCGAGTCTGAGCTTTCCCAGTCCACCTGCCCTGTGTATGGTGAGCTGCTAGAGGTAATGGGTCGGGCCACGGCGAGGCTCGAATTACCGTGGAAACGAGCCAGGGAGGTGACGTCCCGAGGTCGCCTCGACGAACGTTATCTCTCCAGCCATACACCTCCAGCTCAAGTGAGCATTCCTTTCCTTCCTGATCTCCATACAGAGATCGAAAAGGAATGGAAGAGGCCGTTTTCCTCAAGCACATATCGGTCTCAGCATACGAGTTATGCAAACATCGAGACGATGCGCGAAAGCGGTTATGAGATATTCCCCCGGTGGAAGAGACGCACCATCTACCTCTCTCGACTCTCTCGGGGGAGACGTCATCTCTCAACCCCTCCTTGCCATCCGGCCCTTCAACCAGCATCTCACACGAACGGTCAAGGCATACGCAGCGGCGGTCCAGGCTGTGGCTTCGGTGCCACGTGGCGGTGCTTCAGGCATACCAGGCCTGACCTGCTAAGGACCTGGATGAATGGGCAGGGCCTTTCCCTTGGTGACACGGCTGAGCTGCGGCACACCACCATGGATCTTGCTCTCCGTGTTACTAAGCAGGCTGCCTCTGCCATGGGAAGATCTATGGTGGCGATGGTAGTAACGGAGAGGCAGCTTTGGGTAAACCTGGCAGACATCGGGAAAGAAAGGGGTTTTCTTCTCGATGTCCCGGTTTCGCCCTCTGAACTGTTTGGCCCCTCCGTTGAGACGGTGGTCGACAAAATCAGGGAGGCGAAGTCGCGCTCAGCAAACGTTCAAATCCTTCATACCACGAAGGACCAGGTCTGAGCCCGAACAAACCAGGGGTCCCGACTCGCGCCCCGCCTCCACCTGTGGGTGGGGGTAGGAAGCATCGTGGGTCGAGGGGAGGCAGGTGAAACCCGAGGGGTGAGACCTGGGCAATGCGCCAGCGCTTTCGTCCGGGTCAGATTAATACTTAGGTATTCACTCTCTCCCTCAGGGGGTGCAACATCTACCCTGTCCTCCCCTTTTTCCAATCCCCTTTTTATGACCACCATCTCCAGCAGACCGAGGTTAGCTGTAAAACATTTTTTAAACAGTCTCCTACTGGGCCCATGATGTTGTTGTTGGTTCTATGGCTAGATCATAAGTAAACCCGCCCTACTGATGGTCCGGTCAAAATAAATCCCCCCACATACCCCGGCAAACAAGGCCTCGTGTTGTGAGTAGGATCCATAATCATGAAGCATGTATCCTAATGAGAGACTGCGTGTTCATGCGTAAAAAAAAAAAAAAAAAATGTTTTTAAAGTGTACTGAGCGATGTCCTGTCAGAAGATCCTCGGAGCAGAGCTCCAGCACAGATGTCATGGGGGTGAGTACGATCCAAATCTCATGATATCTGTATTCGAGGACAGACCGAGATGGCTGTGTGTGTGTAACCTTCTATAGTTCTTTGCAGTGTTTCCCGGGACCTGTGCGTTTCTGTCCCTTGCTAGACGCCCTCGGTGAGGTGCCGTTGCTGGGCTCAGAAGCCAGGTGCTCTACTTGCAGTAGGCGTGTCACTCGTCGGCATACATCCAGACGGTAAGAAAAGCCGTGCTTCGGCTTCATACCTCCTGGATCATGCGGCCGAATACGGGCTCTTGTGGAGCCTTCGTGAACATCAGGCCCCCGGTGCTACGCTGCCAGGCACCCGGACGGGCTACAGAAAGTGCCTGGTCACCCCAGAGGTGCTTCCTGGCCACCGGCGTACTCCTTCTTGTTGAGGCAACGAACGGGAGGTACGGGGGCATCACCAGGATCCTCCTGTGTAGGCTGTCCTAGGCAGGGCTCCCATCACCACTGTGATGTGCGAGCCGGCCTCTTCCGGCTGGCCGTTATGGTCGGGTTTCCATGAACTTAAATTCAAAGCAGATAATATGGTAAATGTCCACGTAAAGCAGGCTTTGCGCATTTCTCCAAATGCCACGTGAGTGGGGGATGTGCACGTGAAGCTGTGCGCATTTCTCTAAAATCCACATAGCTGGTAGATGGGCACGTGTTGCTTTGCCCATTTTCTAAAATTCCACTTAGGTGGTAAATGGGCACGGGATTCTTTGCCCATTTCTCAAAATCCTGTGAAGGTAAGGGTTACGCGTGCTGTCTTCGTTCCCTTTGTTTCAATGTGGAGTAACACCCCGGTACCCTGGGTGCTACTCAAATAGTGTGTCTTGGTCGACACACCTTGGAGACATCACTCCCCTCACCTCTGAGGAGGGTGCTGGAGCTGCTGTTCCCGACCGGCCATTACGTCCGGGTGACAATAGAACCCTAAGAGTGCTCTTTGCGCACCTTCTAAAATCCACGTAAGTGGTGGGTGGGCACGTTAGGCTTTGCCACCCGTCTAAAATTCCACCTAGGTGGTAGGTGTGCACGCTATGCTTTGCTACTTCTCTAAAATCCCACGAAGGTGGTAGGTGCGCACGTTCTTCTTTGCCCACCTCTCTAAAATCCTGTATGGTGAGGGTTACGCGTTTCGGACTTCGTTCCTTGTTTCGGAGAGGGTTAGGCCCCGATTTCCTGGGCTCCTCTCAACCAGTGTGTCTCGATCGACGCACTTAGAAGGCACTGCCCCCCTCGATATCAAGGGGGTGTCGTCTGGCGAGCAGGATCCTCTCCGAGGAGTTGAATCCCTCGCTCCATGGGCTGTCCTCGTGGTAATGTTGAGCACTGCTCCCCTTTCAGGAAAGGGTCACCTGGAATGGGAACAGTATTCCTCCGCTGAGGAAAAACGGAGGTGCCTCTTTCATGAGAGGCTTGAGCTCGCTGTCTTCCAGAAAGACCTCAAACCAGCTGCATCAGTAGGATTGGGCCTTCCTCTCCGCCTCCCTGATGTGTTGGCGATGTGGCTAGCCTGCAGTATGCTACCCCTCTGATTTTTAATCATGCTGCTGTTTGGGGGCACCCCCTCTCGGTGAGAGGTGGGTTGGGCTCCCCCAGCTAGAATGAGCTACTGCCAGCCGTGGAAAGCCCGGCATTGGTAAGGGTCGAGTCCCCTGTGCGTCTGAGGACCAGGCGTGTGCTCCCACGCCGGAATTGTTACTAGCTTGTTCCGCTACTTGGAACGCGCTGTGGGTCGTTTCCCCTTCTCGGTGAGAACTGGGCGTGTTGATCCCGCAGCTGATAACTGCTAGCTGTTCCATCATTGGAACGTGCTGTAGGTCGAGCTCCCGCTGAATGGATGTCTGCTCCCTCAGCTACAGGTTCGCGGCTAGCCACGCCAGCATGATAGCCGTAGGTGAGACTGATGACTACTCAGAGTTCCATCTATAGGCTGCCCTCCAGAAGTGCCACGAGAACCCCCTGGAACGGTTGTATCCATCTACATATGGACATTCTAAAATCCACATGGTGGTAAGTGGGCAAGGTATCTTTGCCCACTTTTCTAAAATTCCCCGAAAGTGGTAAGTGCGCACGTTCTACTTTGTCCACTTCTCTAAAATCCTATATGGTACGAGTTACGCGCACAGCTTCGTTCTCTTTTTCTGAGTGGTCTAAAACCCTGGTTCCGTCTGGGACCCACTCCTCATGGTGTCCTCGAATACCTGCTCTGACAGGGTGTTTCCACTAGAGGCCTGTTGAGACAGGTCCTTCTGCAAAGTGAGGTAGCCCTGAGTGACAGGCCAAGACTAGTAATTGATCCAATAAGTAGGCTCTTGGTCGTATTCCCTGGAAGGAATCTTTCATGATTCTAGGCCCTGGCGCCACCTCTAAGGAGGCTTCTTTTTTTTTTTTGGCACAGCTGGTACGGTGGCTCCTGCCGTCCCGCAGTTCTGGGCACCAAGCCAGCCGCCCTCGTTACACCGGAGGTTAATCTCGAGAGACTGGTTCCCGTGGTAGACTATTGGTAGCCTGGGTTCTACTACCAATCTTGTCCCAGTGGGACCTGCACACTGTGAGGCTCTAGTAATGTCCCTTGGCAGCCTAGGCTTCTGGCCGTAGGGAGTAATGTCACTGACAGCCGTCTAACGTTCCAGGGGCAACTCCCTTAAAGCTTTGTTAGAGTTGGTACTTAGTGCTCGCCATTGTTCTGGCTTGCACTCCCCTCAGCATGGCGGCGTGGGTATACCGGTCCCCATAGCGACCCCTAGAGGACGCAATTCGAAGTTCCACGAAAGGGAACGTCTCTGGTTACTTCGTAACCATGGTTCCCTGAGGGGAACGAGACACTGCATCCTCTAGTTTTTGTGCCATGCTGCGGACACAAGCTTCAGACGAAGAAGTGATGATGTGTGCTACCGGCGCCTATTTTGTACTAGTTGCGACGGTAGTGACGTCATGGCTGTCGCCGGCCAAACAAGTTGGTGTTTTTTCAATGTAGGCTTCAGACACGGGTCACGACGAAGCATTCCCCATAGCGACCCCTAGAGGACACAGTGTCTCGTTCCCCTCAGGGAACCATGGTTACATAAGTAACCCGAGACGTTTTTGATGTCATAACCTAAATAGGCATTCTTTAACTCTTCGCAAATCTCTTCAAAATTACATTAAATAAACTAAATTAATTAAATAAGTTTATGCTTTTCATCTATTTATAGTTTACTTTATTTCAATTACTGGAAATTATTTTAAATAATCTTAATTAACAAAAACAACACTAGCTTGTCTACATTTTACATACAGATACTTAGTAATACGAATATGTATAGCTTCAGCTACACGTTGTTAAAGCAAGGATTTGCTTTTTTGTTCGCACACTTTTCGTCTTCATTTTGTAGTGTCACACACCTTATTCTGCTTTCACTCATATGAGTCCTTTTGTGTGGAGAAACTCTAGCAGGGGAAAACAGTATAGAATTGTAAATTGAATGCAATTACAAGGACAGAAGCAATGACAAGACAAGTGTTTATTGCTCTTGATTTCCATATATTTGCTTTCAAAAAGCAATACAAAGGAAAGGCATACCTTATAATGATTATTATTGGTGAGTGTTGTTTATGAAAACCTGGACCTGGTCTTCTAGACAACAGGTGAACAATAAAACAAAAGTCTGAAGGAGAGAAACTTTAATATTGATTGACATTACTACTATAATATATATAAATCAATTAACATTTTGTGACGCAAATCTGTGTGTCTCCTAGAAAATATCTTTAAGGTTTTTTTTTACTTTAAACCATCGATTTAGACCAAGACATGTGTCCATAATCCATAAAAAGGCTTGTTTAGTACAGTTTGCACTTATAAATGATGCTTGATCTTTGCATATTTCTCTCCTGATTCAAACAAGACAATGTTTTTACTGGAGAAAGCAATATTACAGATTGAGGACTCGTATTTTAGCTGGAAGCAATGATTTGAAGTTAAAAATGTCTTAATGATGGATTTGTTCTGTCTGTTCTGTTTGTCCTGGTTGTTTTCTGTTGTTTATTTGTGGATCATTGTGATGTTTTTATCAGCTGTTTGGACTCTGATTCTGACGGCACCCATTCACTGCATATTGGACGGCCTGACGGTAAAATATAATTTCTTACATCTATCATTTGACCTTAAGGTATTACCCAGACATGTTCTTGAAAGTTTTCACCCATGTAGCATATGATTACACTGTATTTCAGCACTAAACCGTTTTAAAACCTTTCAGTATTTATATGCCCCCTCACATTTTACCTTAATGTGTCAACCTATACCACACAAAGAAATGTCAACGAGAGCTCAAAATCCATCTCATAATGACTGACCTGTTTAAAACGTCATAGAAATAGCCGATAATACTAAGCTGCATTGCAGTTGAACCTCAGATCCCTCATCAGCACACAATGGATGGCCATTAGCACTGACGTGAGAACAGCAGCACACACGTCTGCCGCCGCTTAAATTCTTCATCAGCTTGTGTAGCGGTGTGAATAACATATACCACGAGAGCCACTTAAAGGCCCATTTCTGATTCAACCAGCTCAGTAGGCATCCACCAGCTCAATCAAATGCCAAATCAAGCCGTATATAAGCCATAAAAGCAGCAAGAGGAGTGAAAACCTCATGCAAACTTATAAAAGGGAAATTAATACTGAAAGTGGGCTGCTTGAACACACAGTTTCAACTCAAGTTCATCACACCAACATATTTAAACCAAGCAACGCTTCTAAATCAATAACCACCAACAGATCTAATTCATGAACTGTCTCCACTTCTACGTAACATGCTCTAGGGCTAAATTGCCTTAGCGCTATATCACTCGCTTCATACAGTAATGAGTTTTTGGCTTTATATTTTAATTATATTGAGAAACAACCCAACTGGCTGTCTCACAGCTGTTGGCAAGCTCCTTACAAATGTGCTTCATTTTTTACACTCGCGCGCACCTTGAGTCCCAGCTCTCGAAAATAAACGTCTGGCCCAGAAAATGGGCTGATTTGTCATTGGAAGTTAATTAAGCGTTAGGTTGGAGTTATGAAGACTGTGGAGGAGAGCGGGTAAAAGGGCAATATTTAACAAGCTGGCGTGCTGTCCTTCTACATGCCTGACTTTTTAGTGGAGGTTACATGAAGTATTGCCGGATATCCTCCTGTTGTTGCATGAGCATTAATTGCATGTGTTTTTGCTTTGGCTACGTGCCTTAATTGCATTTATTCCACATGGTTTTCTGCTACTTGTTTATGTCTCAACGGAAGGTTCACTAACGGTTTCAATTTCCAACTCCTTAAGAGTTTGATATATGGGTTTTGGCTTGTTACCATCTGTTACGCTGCCGAACGACTCGGGGAAAAGGGGAGTAAATGCATTTTAGTAGACATTATACTCTGTCTCAGATGGTTTTGTGATGTTTAATGTACTTATTAATAAGCCTACGTGTTGTATCGAAGCATATGGGCTCATTAAAGGAATATTCCAGGCTAAATACAAATTAAGCTCTAGTGACACAATCTGTGGCATTCTGTCAATCTATCTATCTATCTATATGGATTCAGACTGATCAAAAGCAACAGTAGAGATTTTTACATGGTTACAAAATATTTATATTTCAAATACATTTTTTTTCTTTTGACCTTCTAATTGTCAACGGATCCTGAAAAAAATGTGTCAGGATGTACACAAAATAAAAAGCACAACTGTTTTCAACATTGATAATATCAGAAATCAGCATGTTAGCATGATTTCTGAAGGATCATGTGACACTGAACGCTAAAGTATTAATGCTGAAAATTCTGGTTTGCGTCACAGGAATAAATTACATTTTCAAATATATACAAATACAAAACTGGTATTTTAAATGATAATAATATTTCCCAATGTTGCTGATTTTACTGTACTGTACAACATCAACTTATGGCCGAAAACTAAGTGGTATAACATAATTTTTTAATATATCAGCCAAAATATGAACAACAACAAAAAACTGCTTTCTTTAATGACACTTGACGCTTTTTGAATTTGACTTTTCTGATTATGGACTTATGCTACATAAAAAGGGACAGATTTGGACAATGATCAGGCTTTGGTGAAACAAAGTGGTACATTACAACGTTTCGGTGGCATCAGGAAGGAAGAGAGAGCAGGGACTTACAAATACATATACAGTTTGTTCATGGATTGGAACAAGGAGCATCTTATAATGATGAAATGTATTGATTCAGTCGATGCACTTAGACACACAGATATACTCTGAGAGAGATAGTGAACTACCACCGTGGAGTCATAAAAACAGCTTTGATTGCCCTGCAAGAGACGGTGTATGGATTTTCCATGGCATGTCAAAATTATAGTCCTATCTCAAAACAATCGGCAAAAAGCCGAAAAAAGCGACAATACACCCGAGGCTGCTGAGTCCACTTTAGGGTTCATTAAGAAGGAATCAATTGATTTACGAAACTTGAGAAAGGACAAGAACACCCACACATACCGCAAGCTAACACCTCGGTGTAACTAAAATACTAGGCAGTCCTCATGTGTATGACAGTCAATAATCTTTAGAGAACAGGTCACCGCACAGTGTGCTACACTGCTGAGGAGTTACTAACAGATGCTACTAAAATAACCACAGTAGTGGAAAAAAGTTTATTTTCCAGCAGAGCAAGATGACCCCAAGAACTTCTTTTTTCTTTTGATCATAGATGGTGCAAAATCTCAATACATTTGATGAATGGCTGTGCTCCTCTTAATTGTCAGCATTTTTAAGATACAGTCAGTTTTTTGTGTCTGTTTGTTAAAGAGGGATTTGTGATTTGTGGAATAAAAAATATTGTTTTTATTCTGAAAAAAAAATAAAAACTAATAAAATCAATTGAACAATGATTGTAGATGGCCCTCAAATAGGCACAGATGTTTTAATGCAATCTGCGTAATTTATTTAAGAATTGTACAAGTTCAGACAATATTCATTAACATTTATATATTAAATTAAGTAAAATCATTCAGTTTGAATACACAATGTTGCAATGACATATTACAAAAATATATGT
The DNA here is from genome assembly GCA_018155175.1 of Sinocyclocheilus anophthalmus. NCBI lineage: Eukaryota > Metazoa > Chordata > Actinopteri > Cypriniformes > Cyprinidae > Sinocyclocheilus > Sinocyclocheilus anophthalmus. The sequence goes on from JADLZN010008994.1 coordinate 51,091, forward strand.
AATTAAATGTGCATTCATATACCTATATATAAGCCATAGAAAAAAAATTAACATTTTAAATAGAGTAGAGTATTATGTGTGTGTTTAGTTGTTGTTGTTTTTAGCATTTTCTTCTTAGCATTTTTACAATTTAGTTGTCACAACATTTTCCCTAAACAACACACAGACTGATGCATCAACCTGCACATGCAAAACTTATATCTACCATCTAAAAGTAAGTGCAGTAACTGTTTTTACTTGTTTTTAACAGGGGTATCTTCCTCCATTTTAACCTAACAAGTCACTTTTTACTTTTTTTCCCATTTAAAAAAATCTTAAACCAACCAAACACATTATATTAATAAAACAGTACACCACAGGATTATTCTGTCCAATGTCTACTAGTATTAGCAGGAATGTGTTTTTTTTTTTACCCACATATACTTAGTTTTTTTGGTCCCGTCTGGCCTCTCAGTCACGGGGCAGACATTGACTAGCATTGGTTGGCTGCTAATTGCTCCAAGACAGGGTAATTGAGTGGTCTCTGGGGCTCCATTCAGTTCTACAGACTTCAATACTGTCAGCAAATGTCAATGTGTGGCCCAGGATTAATGAGCTAGCGCTAATGCCAATGCCACCAGTAGCACCAATTGCACCAATTCCCAAGCCTCATCCAAACTCTGACATCCTGACAGGAAACGGCCGGAAATTTATAGACCTGTGTGATACTTGGAAGACGTCAAGTATTTGGGGGGGATAGTGGCACTTCATGGCTTATTCGTGTGGCTGTTTGTCTTTTGATGGGTGGATAAGGGTTTGGATATGCAGATTTTCCATGTTCAGCTGCCAAAGCATCATAATGGAAACTGTAAGTGACTTTTTCCTTTCTCACCAATTTCATGCCCACATAAACAGGGGATGATCTATTACTCTGAGAAATGATCTGATGCAATTTCCATCCTAAATGTACCTGCGGCTCAAACCCCTGGCCTCTCAAAGGACATGCTGTCGTTCCACAGAATAACAAACATCTTGATTTGGGATTTTGGCTTATTCTGTCAATAATATAAGAATCTCATCTTTAGTTTCACACATAGCTGAGAAAATGGTGAAAGTCAGTGCTCCAGGTAGGTTGTTTTGAGCCAATTACCTGAGCTGTAAATACCATGTGACTGCATTGCAGCCACAACAAAATGATGCAATCTTAATACATAAAGTGAATTTATAATACTCAAACAAACAAAAAATATGGTCAAAATACATTTCAGATTCATATGCTTAAGAAAATATATTTTTCAAACAGAAACTATGTTTTGTTCAACCCTTCACATGCCAAAATATATCAGAAAATGGACCAAGAAAATGCGTTTGCAATCTTAAAATACATTTCAGGTAAATGAAATAATTTAATAAATATATATAATATATTGGATAATATCTGTAAATATTTTAGATTGAAAACCTTTAATGACAAAAAGTGAAAGAAAATAAATAAAATTAAACATTTTATAAAGATGATGTTAAGGTATTTTAACATCTATCTTAACCTCGATGTTTGTATATTAAAAATAATATATATTAAAAGTAATATAATATTTTTGTTTCTGTAATGACTATCATACTACTTACATTTCTTTATGATTTCAGAAATAGTAGCATGCTTGCTATTCTGCTGTAAATTCTGGCCAAAACACATTTCAGATACTTGTTTAACCCTTCAAATGTTCTTTTTAGGGCCAAGAAAATATATTTCTAAACTTACAATACATTTGGATAAATGCTAAATATATTTAATGAATATATTTTGGATAATACAAATATTTTTAGACTGAAAATATATATAAAAATGGCCAGGAAAATAATAATTAATTAGTACCTAAAACCCATTGACGGTATGATAAAAAAAAAAGAAGGGGGGAAAGAAGAGAAAAAAAAGAACAGTATATAATCATATTTTAAAATCTGTAACATATTTTCGGCCATTTTTGCATATTTGAAAATACATTTAACATTTTTTCTGTATGGGACTAGCATACTAAATACTAAGAGTAGCATGCTAATGTGCAATCCCAAATTCAGAAGCAGTCCCAAAAACTCTTCACAAACAAATATCCTGAGCTGTGATAGCAGTTCTAACCATGCTATAACCAGCTAAATCTCGACCTCTCAGAACGTTTAAGCACCTGCCATATAAAGCTCACACCCAGCCAGCTCTATATGGAAACGCCCACTTTTCACAATCCAACCAATGGATAAAATCAAGTCTCATCCTAACATTTTACATTACGGTTGCATTTTAATGTTAATATTTTCTCCAAATGACTAACTAGTGTAATTCACTGCAGTTTTGATCCGCTTCCTACCTGGGCCTCTTTGGAAAAAGCGTGAAAAATAATTTCTGTGCTGTCCTGCCCTGACACGTTTTTGCCAGCTGAAGTCCAGACCATCAATCACGGCTGGCTGCCGCTCTATTACTGCGTTTTCCCCCACCCTTAGAGCAGGATCACTGTTTAATCACTGCTTGGCCCCCACACACGGCTGCAGCAGCCTGCAACATAACAGTTGAGCTCCTGGCAGAATCTCAAGAGGAAACAATGCTCTGAGTGTCACACAGGCGCTGCCACAAAACTTGTTTTCCACAATTGTTAAAGACAACAGAAATGTAAATGAAGGATGAAGGGACGGCAGCTTTGAGAAGATTAAGAGGGAGATTATTGGAGAGCCCTGTTGTGCATTCATTTGTTTTTATTTGACAAAAGTGCAATCAAGATGTCTGGCACTTCAGCAGCACACTGTCTGAGGTTAATGTTATAACTCATTCAAATGCAAATCTCTTGCCTAAATAAAAGCTTCCGTGTATGAAATCTGCCTCTTTAAGGGGCTGGCAGTTTTCACTCCTGGATTTTGCATTTGCTTCTTTTCTACTCGGTCAGACGACAGCAGAAACGTTGATGTATTTGATGAGGAACCAACCTCGCTGAATTAATCAACACATTTCCAAGATTCAGCTTCAGAAAGGGTGGAGAAATTAAGACTTTTACTTCATGCAAAATAAATGAATTAACCGACGCATTAGAAAACATGCTATACTGTTGTGATTTAGTTCACCGTGACTCAAAGCCATGACTCCAACAATCTTACAGTTTATTCAGACTGAAAAGATTACTGTTAGCACAGTTTCACATTCAAACATACAGTAACTGAACTGAGCTATTATACACAGAATGTGTGCAAAGAAAGCCAAACTGAATAGTGATCACCTTTGCAACAGTTAGGTTAAGGGAGGTTAAGTCTCCGTTTTTTTTTTATTAATGCCTCATAACTCATTTTATTTCCATCTCACAAATGCTGATGCCCCCCCCCCCCTCCCCCCCAAGTCTGTTGTTTAAAAAAAGGCCCAATGTGCTTTTAGTGCCATAACCTTTATTACATTAACATTATGCAGACAAAGAATGTCTGAAAATAGGCATTTCTAAATAGTCATAGGTTAAAATTACCCAATTAAAAAAAATATAATTAAAATGTAAAATAAAAATAATAACCACAGTTACTGTATTATAGTAGTTTGTATTATTATTATTGTATTATATGAAAATATGATAAAGTATTACAAAAATTTTTTTTTATTGTGTAAATGATTCTAATACTTAAAACTATTCGGTCATTATATTATTATTATTATTATTAAATAATATAGTGGTATTACTATTCAGATATTATTACTATATGCATCCTGATTATAAAAAATCACAATATAATAGTAATAATACTAATAATTGTTGCCTACATTTTAGTAGTATTTATAGTAATAAAATAATACTACTAAAGTTATATATTGTTTTGTGACGAAAGGATTATAACCCACCAAAGATGATGTCAGCATTTTCTTATGATTAATAGACTATATGATTTTTATTATTATTTGCTACTACTACACTCGGATTTTAAAAATCACAATAATACTATAATACTACTACTAATACTAATGGTATTATTAAATGACAGTCTTATTATTACTAAAATAATAAGACAAAAGTAATATATATTTTTGTTATAAAAAGGATTAAAACACTCCAAGATGGTCAGCCCTTATTATTATTCGTATTATTATGAATAATATAAAGATTTAGTTACTACTACAACGACAAAGGATTATCAATAGACAATAATAAAACTGCATAGTTCATTTATTATTATTAGTATATTAATTGAAATAATAATAATAAAGTATTAATTTTTTACTAAAAGGGATTATAACGTACTCACAAGATGATGTTTCAGTATTATTATTATTATGATTACAATATGTTTTATTATTTTTATTATTACTACATCTATTATAAAATAACCATAAGAATAACCTAAGTAGTAATAATTCATAAATTATTAATGAATTATTATATTTATTACTATTACTATTATTGTGTGGTGTTATTAGTAAAACAGCAAATTTCGCTAAAACGCAAATCAAATAAAATATACATTTTAATATAAATTACAATATATCATATTATCAATTATCTATTATCAATATTATGTTTTTTTCCTCAGTAATATAAGCCACGGGAATATATGTATTAAGAAAGAAAACAGAGCTAATTTCAAGCTACGTTTTAAAAGGATCAGGAGAGCTGAACAGCAATGCATTGGTCACTTGCTTGTTTCAGCCTGTGCTCACTGTGGAACAGTGGCGTATTGATTAAAAAAAGTAACTAGGCTCTGCTTAAAAGAGTGGCGCAGACTAGATGGGAGTCAAGCTCTAAAGATAATAGAATGTTCAACAGCAGAGTGGAGGACCTCATTTCCACATGATGAATTACCTGTCATATGCTTATTATGAGCAATCAGTGTCTGCAAACTCTTCCCTCACAACAGCTGAGAAGTTTTCAAATGATCTTTCAATGAATATCATGTCTCATTAATGCTGCTGCAGGATGATATTGGCATTCAAATCAGCATCAAACAGGAGAGCAAATGCTGAGTGTATTGACTTGATATATGCTGAATCAGAATCTGAGCTGGAATAATTATACGTATATCAACACAAATGCGAGCTACACGAGATCAATATAACCAACGGTACAGGTGAAATTCAACCTCATTAGCTTTCAGAAATCTCCGGTTCCATTGGAAAGCAGGTCGAAGGCTGACACTGAAAGAATCTATCATTTCCTCATAACATCAGTGCTTCTGTCTCTGGGTGAAGGCTGAGATTTATTTATTTATGCTTTGATTCACTCAGCCTTATCTGATTCCATAGCCACCTACGGTTTATTTTGAATCCTTTTGGCAGTTCGGCAGGAATATTGCAATAATCTTTGCCCCCTCGTCTGCAACAACTGCTCGCCCTTCGCTCCACCCAGTAATACCTGAATCTACAAGCTACGGGTGACCTTTCAGCTTGTCTCATTCAGCCCTCAAGGAAGCAGTCAACCATGGTTAAGACTGACACGAGAATGTATAAACACAGAGACACGCGTACACACTGGGACTCGGTTATAGCCTTGCAATCATTTCTGCAATTAAAACACTTCTGATGGTCAAAGAAAACTATTTTCAGCTTACACTATTATTTATATTACCACTCAAAGAGAACAGATTTTTTAAAAGTCTCTTATGCTTACCAAGGCTGCATTTATTTGATAAAAAAATACAGTAAAAACAGAAATATTATTATAATTTCAAATAACTGCTGTTCATTTAAATATATTTTAAAACGTAATTTTTCACAGTGATGCAAACCTGAATTTTCAGCATCATTACTCTACAGTGCCACATGATCCTTCAGAAATCGTTCTAATACGCTGATTTGCTGCTCATATTTTGGTGGAAATCATAACACATTTTTTTCAGGATTTCAATGAATAAAAGAATCAATGCATCCTTGAACATTTGAACAGTATTGCATATTATAAATGAATCAGCATTTTCATTATTTGTTATTCACTGTAATGTTTCCTATAAAGCAAAGTCAGTAATTGATTACCTAACAAGAACACATTAGCAACCACGTAGAAACCACTCAGGACCATGACAAGACCAATTACAACACCTTAGCAGCTACATAGCAATGCACAAATCACCCTTCAGCAAACATGCATGAGAGACTAAAGCTATTTTATTCACAATTTTAATATGAAGCAAAAAACGTCCTTGCCTCCTCAAAGATATCACTGAAATAAGGGTGTCTTTGTGATAACACACCGTCCGACCGCCTTGCTCATGTTTTGTGCTATTTTGCTACAGGTATCTAGCAATATCATGCTGTTGCTCATCGCTAGTCACACACAGTCAGATTTCAAACCAGTTTGAAATAAGTTATAACATCAGTGTGTCTCACAAAAGCACACTAGAAGGCTGAGTTTTTGTCAAAGACCTGAAACATGAAAATGCGCCAATCTTTAGTGTGCACCTGACTTATGATAACACTTGCTGATTATCACTCTGATAATTAAAAGAAAAACAACTATGCATTGTGACCAACAGGATTGTCCAACCCGATCTCACAGGAAACAGTAACTACACTGTTTAAAATAAATAAATAAATATAATTTTTGCAAACATCAAGCATCGTGTTAGTTCAGGCAGGCCACATCAGCTTGATAGTCAGCTGTTCCTGATGTGTACCAATCCAGTCATGACACTTATCACAGCGGTCCATTTAATTCCATTCTTTCAGCATCTCTCCTATCACATCGCTGCTCGCAAATCAAACTCCCTCCTCCAACCCCAACTGAACCTGTAATCTAATCTGACTTTTGTTTCTTTCCGTATAGAGTTCACATTGCAAGTATTCTCTACCGTGTATTTTCTACAACTCGTGTAAATTGTGAATTGTAATTATGTAGGCATATACTGGATCTGTTCTGTACCCCAGGGGGGCTTTGACTTGCTGCTCTCCCTGCTCTGTCCAAGCATGGCTGCATAGAGAACATACAGAACCATACCACCGACATTAACAGTATGCAATATAATTGTAATCAATATACTTTGATGAAAGTGGTCCTTACTGAATTTGGTTTAACATTGTATTAACAAGTAGAACAACTGAAATAGTATTTTCATTTCAAATAAATCCAAATTCAATCAAAATACTTTTTTCTCAGTTGCAGTGTTGGCATGTTTATTTTAAGCCAGTACCTGTTTCTGTTTGCGAGTGCCCAAGCATTTACCTTCCAAACTTGTTTACAGGAAGGTAAACACACACCACTTATCCCTGTGGCTTGTCTAATGTTGCAGAGTAGTAGGAATGTCTAACATTACGTGGCGCCACACCACAAGAGGTAAACAGGATCATAACCTTGGAGTAGATCAGCTCTAAAGCTAATAGAGACTTCTCAACAGTACCTGCAGGGAAAACAGGGACCAGGGACAGAGAAGAAGCGGTGGAGAGCGAGAGAGCACATTAACGGATACACCTCTCTCTAGTTCACTGACATGGTTGCAGTTGTTTCCCTCGGGCCCATGCAAGGCGTGGGCGAGCCGGAGAGAGGCAGTGATTGTAATTGGTACTGCTGGGTGGATTCCCAGGTCGGAGGAGTATTGCATATGATAAGTTTGTGTGTTGTATGTACTGCAGCGGGAAAAACTGTGTGCAGGGGATTATGGTCGCAGAGCAACCTTGGATCAGCGCATGCTTTGAGATACACTTCACAATCAATGCACAGACCAATTATGCAAACGAGATACTGGTTTTATGCTATTGTTGTGTTTACAATTGAGAAGGTTGTATTAACATGGCTCGGTTTATATACCTAATAATAAGCATCTATGCTCATTCATTTGAATGAATGGTATTATTTTGGTATGTGAGCGAATCTGACGAAAGTTCATGCAAGTCATAAATAAGAAATTATATTTTGCTGAAAGAAAATGACGCCTCTTTTGGATTTTTCTTGAATTGTGACATTATTTTCATGAAAATTAAGCACAAAAATATCATTATTATATGGAAAAAGAAATTAATATTTAAGACAAATATAAATATATCTAAATCTAGAAGATGTAGAAATATATCATAAAATATATATTTAAATCATATTAAAGAACTTACACATCATGGTAATATTTGTTGTGTAACCTAATATTTATGCTGATTAAAATTTTTAACAATTATTAGTAAGGAGAATCTGCCGAGTCGCCTTCGTTTGGAAGCTTGGTTCTGCTAAGGGATAAAAGAATAGTAAAGTAAACAATTTAGACTTTTTCTCACAATTCTGACTTTTTTTCTCATAATTCATAATATAAACTCACAAAACATAAAAGTCAGAATTGCAAGATATAAACTCACAGTTCTGAGAAGTCTGAATTGCTACAGTAGATGTACTGTAAATTCAGGGGAAAAGTCAGAATTGTGAGATGTAAATGATTATCCATACTTTTGTGAATAATCAAGAGGAAAAAAAATCTGGATGCAAGATGATAATTAAGGCAATAATAATGGCAATTTGCAGGGAAAATGTTCTTAATTGTCATGAAAATAATACCTCAGTGCAATAAAAGGACTTTAAATGGTCCCAAAAATAGGCCTTATTTTCTTTAGGCAAATATATTTGATTTTGGAGTGAAATGGACCTGGACGTGTTTTTGTGTGATTCGCCCACATGCTTTTTCAATGCATTATTAAAATACTAAAGTAAAAATAAAAGACCAGATATGTAATAGAGACAAAGCAAATAGGAAGTGCGCTTAATTCATAACAATCTTGGTATAATTGTCTAAATTGATGTTGGAAATTGAACACGTCAGACTACACTAGCTGAAATTCTTGTCCAGCATGAGCCTGATGAAGTGAATTCTGATTGGTTCTGCCGTGATTATGATGTCTCTGCAAATGACACAAAATGAGGACTCCATGGAAACAATGGGTTTGATCTCAGCGCATTGTCTGTCACCGCTTTTGTGGATGAAAGAACTTGGGCGGTGGAAGCCGGCGGTGGCTTGCAATTTGTTTAATTAACTTGGAAAATGAGCCAAAGTTCACAAAGCACTCTCTGTCTGACATTTTCAAGCTCAGCACCAGAGACTCTACAAAACACATGGACATTAAATTTAAGGTTCCACATGCTTTTCTCTTAAACTAAAAGTTCTCTTAACAAAACTGTCAATGATCTTGCTGTCACATTATATTATATTCAAAATGACCCAAGTCAGGATGACTGCCTTAAGAAAAAAACACTATAGAAGCAAAAACATTTCCCCTCAGTGATCTAATAATATCGACATTCACTGATCAACCGGCATGTTAGCACTGCCGAAAGTTCATAAGACCAGCATTCAAAGCTATCGATGTTCTTCATATCCTCAGGCCTGCTAGTAACTCAATGGAGAACATTTATCCATAAAATACTCTAGGGAGTCTGCAACTGTTCAACCGTATGTCATTTTGAAGGAGTAACAGAGCTTTTAAAATGGTCATATAATTTCTTTTTATCATTTTATGTTTTCCTCTAGGGTCCACTTAAAACATTAGTCAAAGTTTCTTGCAACAAAAATACTTGTAACTTCGATGTACATGACCCTTTTTACTCCCTCTCTCTGACAGTTAGAAGAGTAACAATGGAAGAGAGTTTTGAGTTAGAAAGTTAGATTATGTTTACACAATACATCAAACTGTTCAATGTCAAAGGAGCAATTAAAATGATATGATTTCCTTCACTGAACACAGTCAGGTTGGTTAAGAATTGCATCCTTTCATGTAAGTATAAGAAAACTGAGTCATCATTATGCTCACTTCAGCTAAACCAGCAGTAATGCTGAATATTATACATTATGATGGTACACTCTTAAAAATAAAGGTGCTTCACGATGCCATAGAAGAACCTTTTTGTCTAAATGGTTCCATAAAGAACCTTTAACATCTGAAGAACCTTTCTGTTTCACAAAAGGTTCTTTGTGGCGAAAGAAGGTTCTTCAGATTATAAAAAGGTAAGAAAGAGATGGTTCTTTAAAGAACCTTTGACTGAATGGTTCTTTGTGGAACCAAAAATGGTTCTTCTATGGCATCGCTTGAAGAACCTTTTGAAGCATCTTTATTTTTAAGAGTGTAGTAAAAGCAGGCCCACATTTTACAAAATCCACGCCTTACAAAGAACTTTCAAGATGGCTTAAATCTCCCCAAACTACTAAATGATGCATCAAAGAAACTCGAAAATAATTGAAACCAACTCTATCTCAAATTAAATCCAGATTCCAGATGGTTTTTAAATAAATAAATGGGAATTAATTCAGTCACCAGAAAGTATTAGTCCTGCACTAGTGAAAACCTGTTTCACCTTTGCAAAGATCAGCACTTCAATTAGTGGTTTTTATTACAGCTGTGCATCCTGACCAAATATGTTTCATGCCGCATAAGCATATGGTCATTGATTGGATATTATGTGCCAAACATTTGACTGAGACAGCTGTGCTATTGACCTTTAAGCTGTGAGTACGTATGATGCCAGTATTTTGCCCAAAATGAATGCAATGAAATCATTTATGCACACCCAGCTGTAGCAATCTTTTCTAGTCTGAATGCTTTTACTCTGCTAATGTAACTGTTATTCTTCTGGGAATGAGATATTTAGAAAGACTGCAGTAGTATTGTCTTGTAAAATACATTCAAATAATCTGTAAACTTTGAAAAATCTTTTGAATGCATGCAGTGATAGCCAAATGCAAAAATGTAAATAGAATTTCATACATTAAAAATTGAATCAAAATGGACAACATGCCATTTCACTGAAAAGAATTGGTGTAGAAATGATTCATGATTCACTTAGAATGATTCACTTAGAAATTGCTAGTGAATTAGTAAACAATTACAAAGAAACTCCAAGTAACACATTGAATTAAATAGGAAATTATGAAGTAGAAAAACTGAAACAGTATTTTCTTGTAAAATTTACTCCAATAATCTTTATTTACAACTTCGAAGAATGTCTGTGAACTGAAACATCAGTTCAAGTTTACACTGCATTTAGATTAGCCAAACTTACTATGTCATAAGGAGAAAAGTGAAAGCTCTTCACCGAATTGCATAAGATGAAAGCCTTTTTACATCATTGCTACTCAGCCGTCTGAAGCAGCGAGAGCTATGAAGAAGACCTCAGAAGTTCTCTGCTCAGCAGTGCAGAAACATCAGAGGAGAAGGAGTTTCAGAGATATTTACCAAGTCAGTTTCATAGATAGGCTGTGATAGACTTGGTCTCTCGCTGTTAAAGACCTCAGCATCTGCTTCCTTTCTACAGGGGAGAATATAGATTTGATGAAGCACCTGGCTGCGAGCAAGTCTGTCATCCTGTTGCCCAAGAGCAATGGAAGCCCGGGGTTCAGCTTGAACTTCCGGGAATCTCAAATGCATCACCGAGTTTGATCTCTATCCTGTTAGTGGATGACTTACTGGAGTGGCTGGTACTTCATCAATCCCTCAGCCTCCGTAAAAGGATGCTGGCATAAACTAAATCCTGTTGACCCCAGAATGCTGGGGGTCTATTTCATAAATGGACTTTTTAAAGTTTTCCGGGTGGACTAGAGTTCAACTGTTTGATCTGCAACCAAGTCTGGATGGAAATTTCACACCTGTTAAAGCGAGAAAACTCACTAGACTATTAAAATACACTATTTAAAAAGTACTCTGTGTGTGTGTGTGTGTGTGTAACAAAGAGTGTTTGCACAAACTGTCACCAATATATTTTAGGTAGCTAAGGATTGCTAAGTATAAAAAGGATAAAAGGTACTAGTTTCTCTTTTGTATACAACAAATTATACATCCCAATAGACCAATGCACAATTAAAGGCGATATGAAAGGCATTGCAAACATTTCACTTCCCTTCCCCTATCATGCATTTCTGATTAAAACAAAGAAAAGGAATAGTTCACCCAAAAATTAAAATTTGCTGAAAATGTAGTCACCCTCGGGCCATCCAAGAAGTAGATGAGTTTGTTTCTTCAACAGATTTGGAGAAATTTAGAATCATATCACTTGTTCACCAATGGATCCTCTGCAGTAAATTGGTGCTGTCAGAATGAGAGCCCAAACTGCTGAGAAAAACATCACAATAATCCACAAGTTAACAATGATACAACAATAAACCAAACAAAACAAAACAGTCCTAACAATATTGCTTTCTCCGGTGAAAAAGTTGTCGGAATCAGGAGAGAAATATGCACAGATCAAGCACCGTTTACAAGTGAAAACAGTCCAAAACAGTTCTACAGAAATATGTTGGTGGATTTTGGTGTGAGAGGACAACAGCGAATTGACTTTTTCACTGAGGGAAGTGTTAGTATGAATTATGAACTAAATTTTGGCCATCGACAATGTTTAATTTAAAGGCCTTGATGGATTTGTTCATAACAAACAAGCAGCTTTTCACTTCACAAGATGTTAATTGATGAACTCGAGTGGTGTGGATTACTTGTGAATTATTGTGACCTTTTTAACAGTTGTTTTTGGACTCTCATTCCGACGGCACCCATTCGCGTTTATGGATCCATTGGTGAGCAAGTGATGCAATGCTTGATTTCACCAAATATTTTATTCTGAAGAAAAAAACTAACTCATCTACATCAAGGTTTGGCCTGAGGGTAAGTACATTTTCAGCTTGTTTTTAGTTTTTGGTGTGTACTATTTCTTTAATAACTTGAATTGATTTTATGCATCAAAAAAGATCACTGCATCACTGATCCCTTTAATATGCTGTTTAAAAATAACATTGCACAAAATAACTTGCCTGATTTTAACAGAAACTAGCCAGATAAGTGCAACAAAATTTGTAGATTGTGACATGCAAAACGGCAAGACTAGTTTTGAACAGATGTAGTCACAGTTTGATTTTTGAACTTGTGGTGCATTACAGAGTAAATCTTACCGACGTAAGTCATAACAAGAGAAGTCAAGCAGACCAGTAGTTTACTAGCCCATCGCTCTATTGAGCTGTGGTCAAAGTCCATCGTAAAATATTTGAGTGATAATGTACCTATACTGCCAGACTTGACCTTTCATTAATGCAGTCCTGTGATGCATGTGACATTTAATTGGGAAAAAATTATAGCAACAATAACATGCATCAGTATGTGCACTTTGCTGCATTATAGAGGCTGGTCACGCTTCACTTTTACATTTGAACATAATGTGAAGCATAGCATCACAGTTTCCACAATTATTAATACAACTGAATTTCGTAGTACAAAGTTTAACTTGACAAAATACAGACAAATCATATAGAGTAGTGTTGAATTTAATATTTGGCTGGGTTTCGATGGAAGTGAATTTGATTTGAATTGAACCAACAGTCACAATATGTAATTTAATCAGGAATTTAACAAAAGCAAGAAAGTAAATAAACGTTATTTGAACATGAATGCTTTATTTCCATTGAAATCTAAATGTTATTTTTAATGATTAATTTTGACATGTAATGCCTATCTATTCTGCATTTTATAAACTATCAACACTCATTAATATGGAATAGAAAACAATAGAATAGAAATTTCTGTAATTACTCTATATGTTGTATATATGCACATTTATGGTTAATTCATACTGAAAAAACTTACAGAAGTTACAAGAATACCTTTGAACTTCCATTTTAATTCTACTTATTTAAATTCAAATTACTATTCTGTTTCCTGTTTGTAACCTCAATTCATCGATTCAAAATCCCTGTAAAGGCCTTCTCAATTCATTTCTCAGCAGCACACAACCCTGACTTACAAATATACATATAATGCACCTTTAAAACAACATACCTCCTTACTGAATTGAAAAAGCAAACAAACAGCTTGTGGCATTATCAAAACAGCCTCTTGGACAATGTTAATAGATTGGATATGTCTTATTGACCAGGTAATACTGCCACACTTGATATTGATTACTCATTTAGACTCACAAATAGGCTCAGACAGCACACGCAACATGAAAAGGACACAGTCAGCACAAGAGGGGTAATTAGTAAACTGGATCGGACAGTGACAGTTATGCCAGTAGACTCGATTCATTCACCCTCTCAGGGTCAGTGCGACACAAGACAAAAGAGAGAAGAGATAAAAGGCAACAAGCCTCACATGGCCAGGAAAAAAACAGTATAGTCTTCAAACAATGGCATATTATGTGCATTTTAAACGTATATGCTACATGAAACTTAAAGTAGATTGTGTCCTGGTCTACATAACGTGCTTGTTGAATTACATTAGAAAGTAATGTTATCCAATGCAATCTAGTGCTTTTCCATGCCATACAGCTAAAGAGTGAAAGCTAAAAATACATAAATAAATAAAATAACATAAAATAAATAAAATACATAAAAAACAAAGTAAAATACATAAATAAAAGAATAAAATTAAGTAAAATAATATGTTAAATTAAATTAATAAAAAAATAATCCAACGGAATAACCAAATTATAGTTTTCGCATACTATAAAAATGTACTATGATAATTTTAAGGTATTCTTGAACAGTACCGCCTAAATAACATGGTACATGAATTTAGTAGTCATTCGGTACCATTGCATATCCCATAGTATACAGAGTATGACAACTTTTTTTTTTAAGCATCAAAGCAAATGTCCATCTTTATAAGTTTAGCTGAAAAGATTTAAAAAACGAATAAAGAAAAATATATAACTGCACACTCACACTTATTTTTAACAAGCCTTTATCAGGGTATAATTTATTTGACCTACAATAATTTTAAAGATAAAAGACACAAATATACTTGTGTACTAAAAAAACTTGTAGCTGCATATAAATCAACTTGGCTCAGAAATCTGATGGGGCATCTGTTGGTAAGAGGTGGTGACTTTGACGATGCAGATTAAAAACAAAAAGTCTTTGAAGATGTTTAATAGCTCATTTCTAAGCTTGCCAAGTTGCTTAGTTTGCCGACACCAGCTTGCTTAATGCAAAGGCCAGAGTTGTGTGGTATAAGTCCTCTGAATGAACCGGGTCAGACTGTAGAGCTCATTAACAAGCCATTTTGACACATGGAGTTAGCCTGAGGCTTTTTCTTCTTTTGTTTGGTATTTCTGTCCCGATATAGAGAATCTAGGCATCTAGAATTAATGGATTCATCTGAATGGCAGAGAAGCTGGAAAATACAGAAGAACCTTTAATCATTAAGTGTGTTCAATAATACAAATCAGTGCGCACATAGTGATACAATATGATTATTGATTTTAATAGGATTAGCACTTTAAAGGTAGGTGTGCCATCTACTGTCTGTAAGGGTACATATTATTTTCATATAGTTTATTCTCAGCTCAGTTTTCTCAAGTTGTCTCAGATGTTTCTCTCAAAGTTTTTTTTACTAGAAATAATAAAAAGACACAGGACAAGCTTAGTTTGTGACACTGTTGAGATCTCTTCTGAAACTCTGGAAAATACACAAAAAAATCAAAAAGTAACTTAGGGAAAGTCTCGCTTTCTCTCCATTTTTCTAAAAGGAAAAATTGTTTGTAATTTTCTGTCGTACTGCATTCAAGGAGGGCCCACCATCTAGTCTGGGAACCTCCACTGCTGCTGACCTTTGTCTAACAGTTTACTCACTTGTGTGACTCACTACATGATATTTGGACATCATTTTGTTGTGTGAAATCCTGGAAGTGGCACTAGATGTGCACATTCAGACAATCCAAGTACTTGTGTACTTGGTAACTTTTTATGTTATCTTTTAAAGATTCTCATTCAAAATTTCAAGATTTACAAGAGGGGAATTTGTTCTTATCTCGTGTTTTTGCATTTGTTACTTGTTAAATGCTCTCAAACCCATTTGAAAATATAAAACACCTTTTATATGCTGATTGCAATGCAGGAACTATTCCAATGTGAGTTTTTGTTACAATGAAATAGATAGACACCTAAAGGGATAGTTCACCCAAAATTAAAAATTATTCACTCCCAGGCCATTGAAGATATAAATTTAGCATGACTTGTTCACCAATGGATCCTCTGCAGTGAATGGGTGCCGTCAGAATGAGAGTGCAAACAGCTGATGAAAACATCACAATAATCCACAAGTAATGAGAGTAATCCATAACTGCCACAATTGTCTTGCAATAAACATTTCCAATCCATTTAGCTAGATGTTTACGTCAAAGTTTGTGTCCGATAAAATACAAGTCCTCTATCCATAATATTGCTTTCTATAGTGAAAAAGTTGTCAATCTTAATTTAAAAAGTTGTTTATCTGAATCCGGAGAGAAATATGCACAGATAAACCGAAAACAATCCAAAACAGTTTGGACAAAACAGGATGGACTTTTTCACTGGAGGAAGTGTTATTCTGGTAAAAAGTCCTAATGATGGATTTGTTTCTTACAAACACACAGCTTTTTACTTCAAAGACATTAACTGACGGACTGGAATCATGTGGATTACTTGTGCATTATTGTGAAGTTTTTTTTAAAATACATTTTTTATTTTTTTGTAGCTGTTTGGACTGTAATTCTGACGGCACCCACTCACTACAGAAGATCCATTGGTGAGCAAGTGATGTAATGACATATTTCTCCAGATCTTTTCTGATGAAGAAGAAATCTACATCTTTGATGGCCTAATGGGAAGTTAGGATAAACTATTCTTTTTGGATAAACTATTCTTTTAATGTCACTTGGTTTGTCACTGTGGGGTACCTTTTCAAAAAGGTATATACCACTAATATATACCATTTGTTTAATATGTACACTTGAGGTACTAATATGTACCTTTAAGGTACCAATATGAAAATTTTAGGGGTAAATACGGTGCAAATATACCATCCAAGTGACAACTCATCCCTTTTTTATATAAATTTGGTTCTATATTTGATCCTAAATGTTGAATGTATTCATTGATTCATCAGTCATTTGCACACAGGTTTTATGCACCAATACGTGCTTACATGGTGAATGAAACCATCGTGCCTCTGATCAAAACATCTGAAAAATGCAGCATTAGATTTTCACCTGTATTATATTTTATCCGGCAGCGTTCTGCTAACCGTCTTCTGCTGTCAAAACACAAGACTCCCAAGTGCTTATTTCAGCATTTATTTTTGAATAATTAGCTTGGATATCCTGAGCTCTTCCCTCATCATTCAAAACATCATTAGTGAGGTGAAGAGAAGAGAAGAGTCCCCTTGGGAGAGATGGTGAGCTCCTGAGAAAAAAATGATTAGCAAAAAGCCCAGGGATTAGATAATGATCTGCCAAAAAGAAAGTTAGCTACTGACGAAATGTCCCACATGTACACGCCAGCAATTAATGCTCAATGCCTTACAGATACGGTTCTAGTTCTAAACCCCTCATTCATTTCTGGCAGATCTTTTTTTCATTGTGAAGCGAGCATGTGCTTCTAAATCTGTTCAGCTGCAGCCCATCATGAAACCCACAGGGCATTATAAATGAGCATCTGATGAGTCCATCAGGGCGATTTTACATCCATTGCACTATTGATAGTTGCTGGAGGGGGAAAACAAACATGTCAGCTGTTCTGAGAGGTTTGCAGGGGGAACCGATCAAACAAAACAAATCTCACTTTTCAGTGCACTTGTCATGGTGGTTTTGGGGCTCGTTTTGTTCTAAAGGCCCTCTACTTTGCATGCTAAAAGTAACATTGTCATTTCATGAAAGTTTCATGAGCTGTAGGACCTAAACTCGTAATTGAATTGCTTTTCAATGTATTAAAAGTGTAGTTTCGACGGCTCTTCTTCATCTCAGTGGTCATAGACTTTATACTGACACCTACTGGCACGGATGTAACTGCTGCAGATTCACAACAAATCTGTTTATCCTTTGATTTGTCCCTTTACATCTGTTTTTCTTCATCTTGTCCAGCCTAATTTATTTAATATCTCGTTAATAATACATCAAATTTGTCAATTTAACATACAGCTACAAATACAAAAAAAAAGAGAGACATGACGTCACCCATACTAGGAATTAGTGCTCTGCATTTATCCCATCCAAAGTGCACACACACAGCAGTGAACACACACCCAGAGCAGAGGGCAGCCTGGGAGCAGTTGGGGGTTCAGTGCCTTGCTCAAGGGCACCTCAGTTGTGGTATTGAAGGTGGGAGAGAGCGCTGTACATTCATTCCCCCCACCTACAATCCCTGCCGGTATGAGACTCGAACCCGCAACCTTGGGTTACAAGTCCGACTCTCTAACCATTAGGCCACGACTTCCCCAGTACGTTAAATAATAATCTAAATAATTACCCTTCCAAAATGTAAAGTATTTCTGTATTGTCACAATTTCACCAGCCTAGTCACCAACCCAGTCTGGTCTCGTCGTTACTACAAGCCATATTTCAATAGACTCCTTACCTGTATACCCTCCTGTGGATTATTACCTTCATACCAGCTACCCTCTTCATCTGTGCACTTCATCTGTGGATCGTTCACTGAATATACCAGCCAGCCTGCATCAGATACGGACTCAACCCTAAAGACTCAATATCAAAGTTAAGTCATTACCTGTTAAATGCTGCTCCATACTTACCAGTCGCTTTGCTGTTGATAACCTGAACCTGTCAATAAAGATCTTTGCATTCAGTTCTGTTTGCCCTGTCCTCTTCTGTTCCGTGACAATATGCACAGCTTTAGAAACATAACAAACTTTATTATAAATATAATTTAAAGTTATATTTTATTACTATATTTTTCGAGACTATGACATTTTTGTTAAATATTGACAGAATGTTTATACAATGCAACATAGTAGAATTTATGCTTGGTTGATGAAATCAGAAATCGCAGAGAACAGAATGAAACGTTGATAACAACTAAGGCATGAAGTGAATGTCAAGGCATTAAACATTTAATTAATTTCATTGACTAAATGCAATTAAAGCAACCAATTAATTATTTTCATTCAAAATCCTACACTTTAAAAAAAGATTTTTCGAAGTTGTAAATAAAACAAAGATTACAAGGTATGTTTTACAAGAAAATGCTATTTCAGTTTTTCTACTTTAAAATGTCACATTTAATTCCTTGTGTTACTTGCTGTTTCTTTGTAATTAACTGTGAAATTTACAAGCTAAAGTAATCTTTACAATGACATGGTCTTACTGTATGTACCAACTTCTTTGCAATTTGCATTCTGAAGTGCAAAACAGTTTCAAAATTCACATTTAAGGTCTGACTGCATGTAATATATGGATGGTAAACTCTCTTACTTTGCAATAAATCGAACACTGCTATTCTTAAAAACCCATTAGAAATTCCCCAGGGAAGCCATTACAAATTAGCCTCCTGGTTTGGCGTACAAATTGACGTCATGACTGAACTGCTCTAGTGTGTGATATTTTGAAACTCTGCAGTAAAATCCACTGCAGTAAATAATGCTTCGTTCCCATCCACAGACTAGGAGAGAAAGGAGGTTGACTATTAAACTAACATTAATCTCTATTGATTTGCCCCAAGCGTTTTAATTACTTCAGTCCTTACTGTTTTTACTTTCAGAAACCTGCTGCTAATGAGCCACATTTGTCTGAGCTGTAATATATGGCCTGTCTCTTCAAAGCAAAATTATTGATCGTAAAAGAAAGAGATGAAAGACCTCAACTTCACAGTGCCAGAATAGTAACATTTCAAATGGACAGGCACATTAAAAATTAATAATAATAGAAGTTAATTAAGCTTTGCACTTTTTATTAGCCTCAGCCTGTGTACACACTCTCAGATGGAACATCATATATCTTTCTGTACATGGTTTTATATATTTTTGTGTTCTACTCACAATTTCTGACAACAACAACAAAGCTACTTCAAAGCGCTTAGTTCTGCGAGATGCCAGCGGATGAGCCAATCAATGGATTTTACCTCTAAAATCACTGACAGTGCGAAATGAAGTCTACATTCTCAAGTCTCTTTTATGTTAGTTTAAGAAAATGTAGTGTACGATGCTCCTTTTCCCCTCTGATAGAGAACACGAAGAGATGAGACTCACAGAGAGCAAAGCAAATCAGAAAAGATCAGTCTGTGGAACAGTCCAACCAATGTTTCTTATCAACGTCTCCCCTCAAGGGTTTGTCAAACAAATGCGCAAAATGCAGACGGGCCACTGGATCGGACAGACATCGTCTGAGGGTCAAAGCAATGCCAGAAAATCTGATGTGGCAGTTGGAGTCAGTCAGACGCTGTTATCTCACTCCCCCCCCCCCCCCTCATGCGTAAGCAAGGCCCATCAGATGCATTACTGGAGCAGAAACATTACGCAATTCACATGGCATGCATAGCACTTAGAAACATCAAACCTCACATAGTGCTATCTAACCTGACATCTAACAGTCGATTTTCACCAATTTCTCCCTGTAGAGAGAACAAATATCTCAATGATATCTCAATTGTTTCTTCTAGAGAGCATTGACATCAAATGGAGAGCAAATGTAAACTTCATCTGCTAAGAAACAATCTCTCACGCATCTCTTCTAGAGTTTTAGATCTAGACCACTGTACTCAGGTTTGGCGCAAAAGTCTGCAATCAATCGCAATACGAGCTCAAATATTCTCATCAGATTCATGCTACCAATTATCTGAGTTACAACCTTAATTTTCTATTCAGTGTACTTTGAACGGAATCTGTTTTTCTTAAAATTCTTTAGAAACTACCTGTATCGTTTGAGTTCATTTCATCTAAACGATATGGGCAAAAGTATGTGGACTTTGCCTTTCATTTCAATAGCATTTCATTTTATGCGTTATTATTAAGATTCATCCTCACAACAATGACTGGAATAGTCAAAGCTTATAATTATAACAATATTTTGAGCATAGAGTGGTAATTACTTAATTATTTTGCAAATGGTGGTTTCTCCTCTTGATTTAATTAAAAGTGCATATAATGTGTGTAATAATTCTCATTAGCCCGGGTTTCCACCATATATTCGTTATGCAAATTTTGCCATATTACATCAAAGATGCTTGGTGTAAAACTTAATGTCTTAACTTCCTAAAAATGATTGGCCTACAAAAAAAAGGCCTTATAAATCTCTAGTTATGCTATGTTGGTGCCAGATATCGGATTCAATCTTTTTATCAACCGTTTTCTTTAAATTAGTACAGGTTTTATATTTATTTTTGAAACCGACTGATCGTAGACTTCATTTGAATCTGAGCTTTATGCCCCAGAGAATTTGATAGAAAAAATCACTCAAGTTTATTTCACACCTCAAAAAAAGATAACCTCAGATCCATGAGGCCTATGATCAATTGGTTTGAAAAAGAAATATAAAATCTGATCTAAATTAAAAGAATCCAATATGTTTTATCACGTGACTTTGACTCAAAAATTCCTGACCCAGAATAATTCACACAATTCATTCAGAATAATTCATAAGCAACTTTCGAGCAATACATTTTCCTATGGATGCCCATTCATCTCTGTGCAGTGTAAATGCTTAGCTTTTGTACTGTATGCATCAGTCTGTATTGTTTTTAAAAAGTAGGAATTAAAATATATTCTCTCCCACCTTCAGTACCATGACTGAGGTGCCCTTGAGCAAGGCACCGAACCCCCAACTGCTCCCCGGGCGCCGCAGCATAAATGGCTGCCCACTGCTCCGGGTGTGTGTTCACGGTGTGTGTGTGTTCACTGCTGTGTGTGTGCACTTAGGATGGGTAAATGCAGAGCACTAATTCTGAGTATGGGTCACCATACTTGGCCACATGTCACTTCACTTTTAGCATCTTTGCCAGGTCTATACAAACAGCAGTAACATGGTCACATGACAAAAAGGCATTGATATTGCATAGCAGTAGTTCAGTTTCATTATACAACAATAGAGCTTTCAAGAGGCCCCTACTCTAATCTGAATGTTCTTTGCTCTAATAATGACGAAATAAGCCAAAGAGCTACTGAAAATATACAGCAATCTGTAACCAAATATACCAAATAAATAAATAAATAAATAACCGTCTGATGTTTCAGCATCCTTTGCACTTCAAAAGCTATCCATTTGTGACTCCAGGCCCAATAACTCCAGACAGCTTGCTTTTATGGATAAAAAGGATTGTGGAAACAACTCTAAGTGGTAATTTAAACTCATTTGTTTTTCAATCTGGATAGTTTTGTGTTTGCATGTTCCATGTTCTTTTATCAACGCAAATAACAGAATATGGCGTAATGAACACATTGAAAGAGAGAGTGCAGAAATAATGGCGATCGTATTTTTCTTTCCTTTTTTTTGTATTTTGTAGTCAACTTCACAGCTCTGTGCTTTAGCATTGATTATCAGGCTCAAGGTTTGACTAAGCGAGTGAAGCATCCACGTGTTACCATACCTGCAGAAAACAACAATTAAATATTCATCCGAGCAAATACTGTTCAGTTTTTATTAGAAAGCCTTATTCTTTGCCTTACAAACATCAAAAGTAAACAGCCTTCTTTGACTGTATTTATTAAGTGCTGATGCAACATAATAGCCAGAAACATATGCCAGAAACACATTCTTGGCAAACACATTTTAAGCATCCAGTCCCGCTATACAAACTGTTATTATGATGGTAAAAGACGTCAGTACTCAAGGGGCTGGTCGAGTTACATTTATATGTTCCATTAAACTGAAGCCACATAAACATCTACATTATTTAACTTTAAATAACTTACTCTGCAAGATTCCCTTCAAACTGTTGCCCTGCCTTGACAGCGGCTGAACTGAATAAACTAACCATAAAAGAACATAATTACAATTCATTAAAGGGGTCATAGTTGTTTGAACTGAAATGTGTGTTGGCAGTGTGTGTACACAACCACCCCTATAATGATAAAAATCCAACCAGTGTTTTTTTTAATCTACTAAAATCTTTACGCCTTTCTCAAATCGAGCTGATCTCAGATGTCTGTCTGTGTGACGTCACTAAAACAGGCCCCTCCCACCCGGTTTGATTGACCGTAGCGTTTCAGCACAGACTGGACTGGCGTCTTACCTTAGACCCGCCCTGAGTGAGCTGTCATCAGCCCGCCATTGTTTCACCGCCGGAGCAGATGTAGACAAGAATGACTCCTAAGCGATTGAGGTGTTCTTTTGTTGGATGTAATAATGAACATAGCAGTCATCATTTACTCCCGACATCTGAGCCGCTGAAGACGCAGTGGATTACTTTGTTTTTTGAAGAGAATGCGCCCCTGATGTACATAAAATGCGTTTAAGTTCGCGTGAATCATTCGTGATCCAGCTTCTCCTACAGAAGAAGTGAGTGTAAGGTTTTTGAATGAATCTTTGCAAATCGCCTTTCCTAATAATGTGCTAATTAGCAGGTTTCACGATGAATGCGGCTAAAGTAAACAGTCCCTCAGAGAGCGGTTCGGAAGAAAGGGGTGGGGTCAGTAGAGTTCATTAACATTTAAAGGAAAATGCTACAAAACGGCTTGCTCTGAAAAGAGCTGTTTTAGGGTAAAAAGGTGTTTTTTACACTACCATTGAGAAATTTTAACCAAACTATGTTACAGACTTTTCATTAAGACCCTAAAGAATCATATCAACTTGTGCAAAATGGCCATCCGATGACCCCTTTAACTTATATCAATTGCTATAAAGAAAAAACTTAAAATAAGTATTTATTAGACAAAGTTTTGTATACCCAAGCAAACACCCATTGTCAGGGAACATTTTTTTTTAATACGTATATCTGCTAAAAGTTTACTTTCTCACATTTTTACGTCCACACTCTCAAAGCAGATGGCCTTACATCTAAACTAAAAGCAACACATTTCTGTGGCTGTGTAAATAATCATATGATACACTTAGAACTACAAACACACTTTTGGGGCCTCCAGCCCACCTCCACAATATTGGTTTTGTTATATCTGAAGGGGCTGGAAATAAAATTGAAGTTATTATCTTCAAATGGTTTTGACACAGGATTCTTGCACGATCATCATAACCTCCCTTTCAAGCCATTTTCAGACCACTTTGGTTATTACACTAAAAGCACCATGAATGAAGCCTTTTGTGTGAACACAAAATCAGGAGCCAGTGTGCTTTGATTTCTGCAAGATCTGCCATTAGTTTGATTTGTTTGAGTGTTTTGCTCTTTCATCGCATAATGACACGAGTATTTGAGGCATGTTGAAGGATCTTAGATTGTGCTGATTGTATGTTGTCAATTTTTCTCTTCCCTTTTGTAGGTTTGACTATTTATGTTGCTATCCTAATTAATGACCCTTATATGGAGAGTGGCGATTTATTTTATGCATTTGACACTGATTTTTCCCTGCTTTCTGCACCCCTATAAAAGCCGATCTCTGACATAATTTTGGGGTCAAGGCTGTAACTTTATAGTTCTAGTATATAAATGCAAATCTGTTTGAGGTCCACAAATAAAATGGAAATGTGACAGTCTGTGAATCGTGTACTAATAAAAAACACCCACATAGATGACCTAACAATTACCCCACCTAACATGGCCTTGACTGGTGGTAAGTGACTTGAAGGAAGAGGCAATGGCCTTTCCAAGTTCTGCTGGGACAACAAGTGAATGTGAAAATACATCTTTATTCTTATCCATTCAACCTTTTGCAACCAGTCATGAACCGGCAGAGCAATGTTAAAACACTCTGAATGTTATGTGCTTGGCACAAAAGTCACGTTAGCTGGTTTATCTTTTGAGAGATTTTCAAAAAGAGACACTTCTCTCTTGTAGCATACAAGGAGCTCTGTTCTGTCTCTTCTTCATAAATAATTAACACACAAGTGTTTAATGCTTCAAGCAGAAAGAAATCAATGAGACATTAGTCCTTTTAATCTTTAAGTGAAATGTGTTATATCTTAAACTTGAGAGGATAATTATCAGAGAAGCTGATGGGTGAATACCCTTTTGTTGAGTGATGTGAATAAATTGTTCATACTTGTCATTCATATCTACTCACACATAAGCCTATAGGTCTATACATATGATTCATAACATTCTGACCTAATTAGTTTTTTTCCAATCCACAGAGTCAGTTAAAACGTAATAATTATTTTAATAACTGTAGTAATTATTAAATAATTGTATGAATATAATACCTCTATAAATATGAAATACTAAAAATTAAATAAAATTCCAGTTTGCTCTGAGAGAATGTTTCTATTTTTGTTATATCCCCAGTTTCCTCTAAAATGATTTTTTTCCCTCTAAAAGAAAGAAAATGTATTAAGAAATGTGTTTGATTAGTTATTCATTTTAATCATATTGTTTTAACAAAAATACTTCATAATTGACGCATTTGACTAGAAACACACATACACACTACCTTTCAAAAGTTTTGGATCAGTAAGATTTTAAAATATTTTTTACCGAAGTTTCTTGTGCTCACCAAGGCTGTATTTATTTGATCAAAAATGCAGAAAAAACCCTGTTATTTTGTGAAATATTATTGCAATCTAAAATATTCGTTTTCTATTTTAATAGATTTGAAAATATAATTTATTCCTGGGATCAAAGCTGAATTTTCAGCATCATTACTCCGATCCTTCAGAAATCATTTTAATATTCTAAAAATTCTAATATGCTGATTTAATTATCAGTGTTGAAACTGTTGTGCTGCTTAATATTGTTGTGGAAGCTTTGATACTTTTTTTTCAGGATTATTTTATGAATATAAAATTTAAAAAACAGCATTTATTCAAAATGGAAATCTTGTGTTACACTACCGTTCAAAAGTTTGTGG
This sequence comes from Sinocyclocheilus anophthalmus, assembly GCA_018155175.1. NCBI lineage: Eukaryota > Metazoa > Chordata > Actinopteri > Cypriniformes > Cyprinidae > Sinocyclocheilus > Sinocyclocheilus anophthalmus. The sequence continues at coordinate 76,691 of JADLZN010008994.1, forward strand.
TCAGTATTTTTTTCTATGTGAGTTTTTTTTTGTGTGTGAAAGTAATGAATACTTTTATTCAGCAAGGATGTGTTAAATGGATAAAAAGTGATAGTAAAGACTCATATTGTTAGAAAAGATTTTAATTTGAAATAAATGCTCTTCTTTTGAACTTTTTATTCATAAAAGAATCCAGAAACAAAGTCTCACATGGTTTCCAAAAAAATATTAAGCAACACAACTTTTGTAACATTGAATAAGAATCAGCATGTGACACTGAAGATGGAGTAATGATGTTGAAAATTCAGCACTGTCACAGAAATCAATTATAATTTAAAGTATATTAAAACAGAAAACCAATATTAGAAATTGAAATAATATCTCACAATATTACTGTCACAGTGCCTACTGTGTGGAGTCGAGGAACGCGGAGACAAAGGAGAGTCACAAAGTCTTTATTAAAGGGGTCCTACTATGCTTTTTCATTTTTTCAACTTTAGTTAGTCTGTAATGTTACTGTTTGAGCATAAAAAAAAAGATCTGCAAAGTTACAAAACTCAAAGTCCAATTCAAAAGGAGATATTTTATTTAAAATAAATATTTAAAACACGCAACGAACGTCCATTTTTGACTACAACGTATATTTTCCGGGATTTGTGATATCACAAATATCGACGAATGGGACGAGACCTGGTTGAGCTGCACTAGAGAAGGCAACGAGTGTTATCACTATGTCGGAGACACGCTAGCTTTCCCAAGGCAGACTAACTTAGAGTGGTTATAATCATCCGGGTTTAAATCGCGCTCAAATTGATTTGATTTTGACGCAATATTTACACTGAAGCTCGCACTCGGGGGCATGACATTTCCCGAGCAGGCTCCGAGTGCTGCCAATCACAACACACACTGGCCTAGCTAACCAATCACAGCACATTTCTTATTTCAGAAGGCGGAGGCGACGGCTGACAAGTACACAACTCCATTACTTAAGTGAAAGTACAGATACTGCTGGTCAAATATTACTCCATTACAAGTAAAAGTTGTAAAGACAGATTTTTACTAAGTAAAAGTACGAAGTACTTGCTTTTAAAAGTACTTAAGTACCAAAAGTAAATTTCCTTTTTTATGTCAATGCACTGTTTTATTGTTGTATGTAATACTTGCAATACCTCTGAAGCAACTTACATTACACCTACTGAATACACTGAATAGTTTGTAGTATCTTTGGAATAAAGAGCTTTTAGAATGTTAAAAACCTATGGGGAAAAAACAACAACAACAGAAAAATTATTATTTAACACCCCTACCCACCCCCACAAAAGCAGGATGGTAGTGATCTCACACAGCTCTGGACACATCTATGTGTAGCCATTCATCCACATTTGAACAGAGTAGACAGTGAAATTGCTGTAAATACAGACTGCTAAGGAAGAAAATCAAAAAATCAAACCTGCTTTAAAACCCAGCAACACAACTGTAGCTGTATAACTTTACAACAGCAACACTGCTTTAACAAAAAAGCAAAACAGCAAGACTTATTTGACATCAAAACAATTTTTTTTTAAATGCTGTCTAATCGCTCTCGCTGTACTTTGATGTCATACACAGAATGGTCTGTGCAGTGCTGCTTCAGTCAAACACCTTTTGAGTTTTATTAGGAGACGCACAACAGTTCTTCTGTGGCTTTATAGGTAATATTTTCACATACACAATTTAGCAAAATCAGACAATATTGTGTCTAATATAAACCACAATATTAACTTGTTATTATTGAATTGTTGTAAATAATTATCACATTTGGAACTGGTCAGTGCTAAAAAAAAAATGCTGGAAATCACTTCATGTAGCCCCAAGAGTGATTACTGATAAACTGTCTGAAAAAAGAAAGTCACGTTTTAGAGAAGAAAAAAATCACCCACTGACTTTCAAAGCTGCTACATAGTAACGACTTTCTACTTTTTAAGACCCTTATAGAAATGTAGTGGAGTTAAAAGTACAATATTTGTCTTTCAAATTTAGTGAAGTTAAAGTCATAAGTTTCCAAAAAAAAATACTCAAGTAAAGTACAGATACTCAAAAAATGTACTTAGTTACTGTCCGCCTCTGTCAGAAGGCGGGCCTTCATTTGATACAGGAATTATTCGAGCCGTTCATGCCAGACTGTGGGAGAGAGGTGTTGTAATAATGTAAATTTTGTGAAAAATAATGCGTTTTTCGAACCTCTAAGCATGAGAGCATGTTCTAGTACAACCCCAAAACAAATTCAAGACTTTGTAATAGAGCATAATAGGACCCCTTTAATCAAAACAGGGGTAACACAGGGCTTGGCAGGAACACACACGTAGCACATAATACTGACGACACCGGACAAAGGAATCAGGGAACAGACAACACTTTAAAAACAGGGCATAACGAGGGGTAATAAATGGGACACAGGTGAATACAATTACTATCAAACATAAGGGAAAACTAGGTCACGGAGCACATGGGGATGGAAAACACACAAAACAAAACAGGAACACATTACTGACAATTATAGTTTTTTCCCCATATTTTTGATCAAATAAATACGCCTTGAGGATCACCAAGATAAAAAAAAAAAAAAAAAAAACACATAAAAAATCGTACTGATCCCAAACTTTTGAACGGTATGCATAACAACAAATATTAGAAACAGACTTCAAGGTTTTATTTTGTGCTATGAGTTGGTTTGTTTCCTCTAAAACTAAAGAAATATCAAAATGACTATTTATCTAATGTTACGAGATAATGGCTCACTTTAATTCACATATTCCACCTACTGGCAAATTCATTTTATGCACTTAAAATTCTACTGCTTTTTAACTATTGTATTAATTCTTAATTATTTAACAATAAAATTAAAACCAACATTGCATTGTAATAAATATGTAACACAGGCCCTCAATGGATATACATGAGACTCCTACATTTTTGTAGGCAAAAAAACATGACAATATATCTAAACATTAATTAAGAATTTTATGTATCTGAGATTACTAGAGCACATTTTTCTTAGAAATGCTTCTCTCATTTACAACAGATGCACACAGAAGATACAGAGGTCACTGATCCTCTACAGGAATCTACGAAAATATCATCTGTGGCCTTTTCTTATGTGTAACATCATAATATAAACGAGATGCAGATAACTGGGGTTAAATACAACCCAGTGCTTGGTGAAATATGGCCAAACTCAGCAATTTTGTTGTTTTGACCCAGCGGTTGGGTTACTACCCAGAAGGTTGGGTCAAAACAACCCATTTGCTGAGGTTTGTCCATATTTCACCAAGTACTGGGTTGTATTTAACGCAGCATTTTTTAATTGTACAGATGCAATCTTCATGTCTTTAAAGTCCCAAGCAGACATGTAACCAACCCTGATTATTGCATCTCGATTTTCTATACTGATGTTACACAGATGGACATTTGATATCCAACTAGAAGCAGATCTTGCTCAACCATATCAAAATTCCTGGCACTGATCCGGGTGTCAGTTGTGACTGAGGTTGAGGTTTTATTGAGGTTGATGAATTACAGTGGGGATGTGCTAGCCCTGGTCTGGGCACCTGAAATTAAATCAAACTGATGGTGCTAAGACACAGCTACATCTCCCTAGATACAACAGGACCGCATCTGAACCACTGTCACATGTCACAGCAGTTTTATAGCTGGACAGAATCTACCCAGAACGCAGGCCATATCAGCCGCCCATTACTAGGCCAGATGGCATATAAAACATCAATACTACAGCACAATCACAAACAAATACTCCATCACAGACCACAACAGTTACAAAAATAACAACCAAACTTCTATTTTAAAATGCTTGTGTGACTGCCTATTGAATGATATGTATGAATGTATAGCTCTACACATTTACTGTATGCCAAAGATTTCTTGTTTGTTTCTGTTTTGATTGCTCCAAAGGATTTTATAAAGTAGATGCTTAAATTAACATGTGAGAACCCGGAGTCTCCTGAGCTGTGAAAGAACAACTTCTGAGCAAGAAAACCATCCTCTGGGTTTCTGTGAACCTACAAAGTGCACTTGTGTAATAAAAATGTTGCATAACTGAACGACTGTGACCCAGTTTTTACTGTATACGTGAAGACATGCACCTCAAAGAAGCTCTGGCAGATGCCTGATAAAATGAAAGTCCTAAATGAAAAGGCTTGCCATTGAGTCTTTGTGACTTCTGTACTGTATGTGACATCTGTATAGCTGTCTGTAAGGTAAACAGATAGTCTGGTGTTTGGTCAATACAGCATTTCAACCATGCTAAAATACATGCTTATATAGTCACAGCATATGCATATTAGTGTAGCATTTGTGACAGAATTTTGACTACCCTAAAACATTAGGGGGGAAAAATCAGGGTTACAGTAGGACACTTATAATTAGAGCAAATGGGGCCAATTTGTGGAGATTTAAAAAGCATTTCTATTAATTTTTCTTTTAAACCTTGGACATTATTTGCTGTTTAAATTATTTTTGCAGACATTCTAGGGTTTATGGTGTTGCGTTGTCATGGTGACAAAGTTGTAAAATTAGATATAAACATTATAAAGAAAAGGTTAGCAAACAATTTTCACACTACAATCATGTTAGCATGCATAGTGCTTATGTCCGCTGGCTATATTGAAACTAAGGGATTTTAAAGTCAGCAGCATGAAATGAAAATTCACCCTATCCATTTCCTAAACACGTTAGTGATCTTATTGTGAACTATTCATCCATGTATGTTTCATTTTCTTTACCTCATAATTTTTAATCATAATGTCATAACTGGATTTTCTTTGAACCTCTAAAACTGGTAATTCCAAGGCACTTTTTTATTAATTTTTAAATACACGGATACATTATTATTTTTATATTGTTAATATGGCAATGCAGCAAGTTTGCATTATTGTATTTGACTATTATAATTATATATAAATTAATAGATATAAACTTTAAAAGTACTATAAAGCATAAAAAGTATAAAAGAAAATTAATTTTTGCAGTAATTATGTCGATTGAGCTTAACTTGTACTGAACTTGAATATTCATTTAATTTAAAAAACACTAATACTTTAGTGCCTCAACACACATTTCTGCAGGTTAAACAGAGTATATTATGCGTGGCATCTCGAGGCATGTGTCTGCTCTCGCCACTCGCAGCTTATTTGGAAAAATAAGTAAAAAAACATTTGCATAGTAGCAGCCTTCGTTCAAGCTCAATTTAGCCGCCTAAGGTGTTGATAACCTCAGAAACTCGCTGCCTACTCTGCCCGGATCCCAGCCTGGGGAGGGCGGGCATCACTGAAGTGACTGTCGTTAATCATTGTTGACATGGGCAGGCGTGGCTTCCTGCTGTCCACACGGAGGACGGCGAGACAGCGGCGCACCGGCTGACACTAGGAGACAGGTGCGCCGATGAGGCAGAGAGTCATCGCGGCAGACAGCGACAGGAGACCGCTTAATGGAAGAGAGTGTTCATGCAACACTTCACTTCCTCCGCCACAATAATCAGAGGGAAAGAGAGGGAGAAAATGAGAATGTGTTTGAGAACTCCCATGGATTACTTGCCAGCGTTTGTTACGACAAGCCGGAAGCCTCCCTCGGTGCACGCACCAGGGCCACTCCATCACATGCTGCCAACAGCTCTTACTCACACCAATAATAAGCCTTCATATTGGTATACAAATGCAGGCTATCGCCTTGGATGCATAAGCATTCCCACCACGCTGAAAAAACACATCTGTCATTGTAGATGTACCTTTGGTGACACGATACTTATTGATTCTGGAGTGGCCTATCCAGTTGGGACATTAACATGGGGGCCATTTCAGTAAAAAAAGAGACAAGGAAATGTTTCATGCATTCATAAGTTTGCCCTACACCTTCGGTGTATCTTCATTGTCATAAAACTGATCTACATGCTAATGGGAAGGGATTAAAAATAATAATAATTCAACTCTGGCACGATATTAATGCGATGCTACGAACATGATCGATACCAAAATTTTGCACCTTATTAAAGGATTAGTTCACGTCCAGAATAAAAATTTCCTGATAATTTACTCACCCCCATGTCATCCAAGATGTCATGTTTTTTGAGGTCTTCAATGGGAGCCAACGTGTTGAAGGTCCAAATTGCAGTTTCAATGCAGCTTCAAAGGGCTCTACACTCTTAAAAATAAAGGTGCTTCACAATGCCATAGAAGAACCTTTTTGTCTAAATGGTTCCATAAAGTACCTTTAACATCTGAAGAACCTTTGTTTCACTAAAGGTTCTTTGTGGTGAAAGAAAGGTTCTTCAGATTATAAAAAAGTAATAAAGAGATGGTTCTTTAAAGAACATTTTGACTCAACGGTTCTTTGTGGAACCAAAAAGGGTTATTCTATGGCATCGCTTGAAGAAACTTATGAAGCACCTTTATTTTTAAGAGTATACACAATCCCAGCCGAGGACAGGGGCTTATCGAGGTGAAAACAATCCTCATTTTCTAAAGTTTTTACAGTTGCTCAAATTATTCAGCGAGGAGAATAGTTTGAGTGACCAGAGACCCTCCAAGGATCACAGCTGGAGAACTGCAGAAAATAGTTGAGTCTTGGTGTTAGAAAGCCTCAAAAGAAAAAAGAAAAAAATCAAACAGCAGCTACATTACCACATGTTGTTTGGGAGGGTTTCATGAAAACGCTCTCATCCAAAAACAAACTCCAGCATATTCAGTTACAGACACGACTGGAACTTCAAATGGGACTGGCTTCTATGGTCAGATGTAACAAAAAATTTGCTTTTTTTCAGCAAACACTCAAGATGGGTTTGGTTCACACAGGAATAAAAAATACCCTGTGTGTAGAATGAAATATACTGCTGTATCCCTAATGTTGTGGGCCTATATTTCTACCGGAGGTCCTGGACATCTTGTTCAGACACATGGCATCATGGATCCTATCAAATACCAACAGATAAAAAAATTAAAAACTGACTGTCCATGCTAGAAATCTTATAATGGGCCGTGGTTGGATCTTCCAACAGGACAACGATCCACAAACAAACATCAAAATTAAAACAAAAATGGGTCACCGAGAACAAAACCAAGCTTCTGTCATGGTCGTCCCATTTCCCCGGCATGAACCCTATAGAAAATGAGTGGGGTAAACTGAAGAGGAGAAGCACCAACATGGACCTGGAAATCTGAAGGGGCTGGAGTGATTCAAGATGAAGGAATGGTCTCTAATCTCTTGTCAGATGTTCATCAAACTCTTCACCCATTACAGGTGAAGACTCAGAGCTGTTATATTGGCAAAAGGAGGTTGCAAAAAAAGTATGAATAAAAGGTTATGATTAAATGTTGTGTCCAACGTGTGTTTGAGAAAAGCATTTATTTCATAATGAGATTTCCCCCCATTTTAAATTCTTACTCTCCAGTGAAAGATTATGTTTTTGTAAATTTTTAAAATAAAAGATCAAAAGAATTAATGATTAATGAGTTATTTTCACAGCCTTCTTTAATCATATTTACCAAGGGTATGAATAATTTTGATCACAATACTGTAAAGTATTGAAAAGAAAAAAGTCACACATGGTTAATTCTTAATCTTTGTATTTCAGTTCAAAAGGTAGTGAAGGGCAAAAAGCTGCATCTCATTTTTTCCTCCAACTTCAAATGGTCTGACATCATTGTTTTACCTTTTTTTGTAAAGGGTGTCTAACTTTCTTTGCACATTCGCTTTGTAAATACTGGGTCGGCATTTCCGCCTACATCACTCGTGACCTTTCCAACATGAATACGTAATGTGTGAGGTCGAGCTAGTGCAAGAAGAGCATTTTTGGTTAAAAGTATATAAAAGTATATCAAAACGGTATATATATTTTTACTTTAAACCCCCCCCCCCCCCCCCCAAAAAAAACAAATCGTTTCACCTGTAAGACCCTTATTCCTTGGCTGGGATCATGTAGAGCCCTTTGGACCTTCAACCCATTGGCTCCCATTGAAGTCTACTATATAGAGAAAAATCCAGGAATGTTTTCCTCAAAAACCTTAATTTCTTTTCAATGGATTTCTTTTCATGAACATCTTGTTCTCTAAGTTCATCATCAACTTCTCTAAGCAATCTGACCACAATTTTTACTTGGTGGACAATTAAAAATGTGAAACGGTCAAAATATTACATTTAAGAAGCAACACAAGACACATCCAGAGACCAAAATATTGCGTATAGGCTCTTTTGATGTGAACTAGGGATGCAATTAATCGAAAGAAAACAAAAGTCGTGATACATTCTCTGACACAATTTTAAAAAATACATGTTCTGTTTGTTTTAGAGTGAAGCTTGGCACTGTGTCCATTTACACACAAACAGTTTACAATCCAGTGTTTTCAGTGTCCCGAAAACGAAACGTTATTGTTTTCTTCACCTGTCATTTATATGGCTTCTTGGGCAGTCCTTGGCCATTCAAAGCATCCATTCTGCCGTCAGTCTGAAGGTCTGGCTACACAAGACTATAGATAAATAACTAGTATAGAAGAGTAGCTACTAAATGCTATTTAGGAGTGCAGTAAATGGTTAAACTAATTGCATTATAAACCAGCTTTTATAATAGCTACAAGCTGTTTTGTACAGCTAAAATGAACTGGAAGCAAATGCACCATAAGTCTCACACATGCTACATTAAAAAAAAGTTTTAAAAAGTGGATAAAGTTTATTTGCATAATGAGAAGCATTATAAATGTCCCTTGATGGTTTAGCATTTGAAAATGACGAAATAAGGACTATTGTAATGTTTTTTTTACAGTTGTATGGTAAAAAAAAAAATTTATAATTATTATTGTATTATTTTTTATAGTGAATATTCAATACTAATTTGAATTCTACATTTGGAATATTACAATTGTTTTTATTTAGCAATAGTAATAACCATAAGGAAAATTCATAATGCTTTTTGTTGTTATTATTATTATTAGTTATATTGAAATGATATAATTTTGGCTAAATTGTGCAGCTCTACAAACAAGCTCAACAAACCTGGAGCTTTACAATTGTGCAATCAGAATGCAATCATAAACTTATTATTAACATCAGATCTTTATCACCTCTGTTCCTATTTAAATATATTAAAATACATCAATATTAAATACATCAATGGATTTTTTTATATCAAAACCAGAGCTTCAAGAGAGTGGACCTGAATAGATCTCCATTGGCATTGGTATATCAGCATGCAAAAAGAATTGTGAATGTTTTCTGTCGTTTTTAGAGCATGCAGTAGCACATATAAAAAACATTTTTACACTTCTGTCACGTGATTCTATAACTGAAAGATTGCTGAAGGACAGGTCGTCATGCATGGTGGTGGTACTATAAATGTTGTAAGTCTACAACTAGACTTATTTCTACTTCTCCAAGGTGGAAAGAAAGAAAAGATTTATAAAAGTGAAACCTGTCTGTCTGACCATGTCATTCTGTCATCAATTCTGCCCCCAAGACGGAAGGTTACTATAGAAACTGCCTGGGTTAATAACCCCTCCACAACAGTGTGTCCAAGTCCGACATTTTAACAAATAATATATATAATTTCCATCCATGAAATATGAGAATGGTTTGTCATAATGGCATAACAAATGCAGGTTCTTGAGAATTGCAATGGCTGATATCAAAGCAAATATTACAAATATTCATACTTGTGTCAGTGTGAATATTTTAAGTGAATAAGGGCATGAAGGAACATCTCAGTTACTAGTGCAGTTGGAGAATTTTGCTCAAGTCTCTGGTTTCTCAGATATGTTTTCTGAAGAGATGCACAGTGTCTCAAACTGTGCAAAAGTCAGTTTTAATATGAACACAAATATTTAACAAATCTTTGTTATGCAATTCAATTTTACAGTTATATATATTCTTAAAGTGTCAAAAATGTCCCATTTGTGTCTCTTTTTATTTTTCCAATGGAATTTGAGGAGAAACATCCAATAGCCTTCTTTTTTTTTACAAATACAGTACACTTTGGTGTCCCATTAATTTTTGAATGCACTATTTATTTAATTGTTTTGTTTGTTTGTTTTGTTAGATTTAGATTAGATTGATTAAATATTTAAGATATAGCATATCGATATCATATTATTTTATATCAAATTAAATGACATTACAATTTAAAATGTAATTAAATGTTTATTTCATTGTTGCAACAACTACAAAAAAAATCAGTCAAACAAATCAAGATTTTATAAGCTTATACTCAAATTTGTGCAACAGGCTGTAAATAAATAAATAAATAAATAAAAAGACAAATCCTAGAAAAAAAATAAACAGAAAAAACTGCTTATTATTTTAATAAAAAATTAAGTTAATTAACTTGAGTTAAATTAAATGTAAATGTTATGTTTATTCAATTAGCAAAAAATACAGTTACTTAAATTTAAACAAATTAATTTAAGTTTAAATTTAAAAAATCCCATATAAAATTAACAGAAAAAAAATCAGGTCAAATAATATTTCGTTTGACTTTCTGAGGTTGGTAAACAACATTTTCTGAAGGTCTTGCACCATCATTCCAAATCATTTGTTGAAAAAGACAAATATTACTTCCTTTTTCAGGCATTTTATGCCCTATTTTGTACCCTGTTTGTGGAAAGTGCCAACAAGTCTCCTGAGCTTTGAAAGAATAACCTCGGAGCAATAAAATCTTCCTTTGGGAAAGATTCATCTGGAGCAAGCCAAAAAAGGAAGATGTTTAACTTTATTTATTATTGAAGGGGAGTTAATATCACGCCATCTCAGAGAAACATTGCCTTTCTTTCAGATGTCCCTTAACTTTCACCCCTGGGGAGTGGATAGGGACGGGTTTTATTCTTTACTATGACTGCAGGCAACATTTTAACCCAGCACTTGAAAGCATACAAGCAAAGCTGAAGGCTGGCCTCGGGAGATTTCAAGGGTAAAGCGTCTATTTAGACTTACCCCAGAGGCTCGAGGGTCAGACGCAGACACACAGTGCATTTACCTTTTAATGGAGGCATAAATAGCTATAGAGCTTTACTGCTATGCAAACTGTAATGAAAAATCTCTGATAGAGGTTTAGTATGACACCTTCATCAAGTACATAGACCTTACTCTCTCTGCCGGTTTGTGCTTGAAGTGAAGCTGTATTTTCTGAGATTTAATCAAATCTTTTCATCTTATCTAAGTTCTGAATGAAAAATCTTAAATTACACTGTAGCCAGCGAGAAAAGAGGAGTGAGAAAAGGAACATGTCAGTTAAGCTAAGCACATTCATAGAATCGAGACATTGCATACCGTTCCTGTTGGCACTGGAATACATGGTGCATTCATTGTAGTATGTTTTATAATGTTGAATCTGACGTACACCTTCATTCTACGACAGTAACTAGGCTGTATCAATTGAAATCGATTGTGATATCAGGGCTTACGGCCTTGGCTAAATTGTAAGTGTCAGTAGGAATCAAAATTCTATTATTTTCCAAACAATCAGATAAAGCTGTATAAAAAATCCAATGCCTGGCCTCTGAAAGCGCTTGTTTGCTGTACCTGATTGAACCCGCTCTCTGCAGCCTCGTTCCCATCCTGTGGGACATGCTCAATTTTCCACAGGCTTATCTTGCCAAGGTGGCCAATTTAGGGCCTTTTTGCTGCTTGGCTTTTTGAGATATGGCTCCATATTACAAGCGCAGGTGGGGACAGTTGCATTTGTTGGGACCGTTTTAGGGTCATGGGGATACAGTGAAGGGCCTAAATTATAAATCGATGGCCTTGTAGTTAATGCTCCAGAGTAAAGAATATGTTTAATTTCATTTTTGTCATCATTTAGGCTACTCACCCTCGTGCCGTTAAAAAACTACAATTGTAAAACATACTGCATACTGTTTGTTTTATTTACAACTGTGAAAAATCACTTTTTACAGTGCATATGTAGGTCTGTCTTTTTCATTTTCATCTTGGCTAATCTATCTCTTTAATATTAACTATTGAAAAATAAACAAGTCCCTTGATAGCTTCTTCAGTCAGCTAATACTGACTGAATACCTCAGTTGGCATATCTTTGGCAAACATTTTTTTTTTTACCCATTATAAAAACAGCTATGAGATGTGTGATACTCCAGACACTGCACATGGTTTGAATAAATCTCAGCTTTGTACTGCTGCATTAATAAACATGATCCACACAATCCACACTTAGATTTATCCTAAGAAATTACTTCACTAAAAGGAGCATAACAAACGTTTATTCTGGATAATACCACTTGCTAGTATTGTATGAACACGGTATGATTCTAAAGCTGATGTACAGACAACACTCATGAGTGCTGTATTCCATTATTCATTACGTTTTACCTGTATTGACTGTTTAGGGCTCACTGGAGCTGGACAGCTGTCTGTGCACACTTGTTGCACACTGCTTTCTACAGGAAATAACGCGCAACTACAATAGTCAAAACCACACAATTTTAGTACCAATGATTCTAAGAAGTACACAAACACAGGTAACATGGTACTACCTTTTCTATTATGTGACTGATTAGATTATGTTCAAATAAAAAAAGATTATAATATAAAATAAATGTAAAAATAAAACCATATAAATTAATAAAAAAATAAAGTTAATTAACTACAATTAAATGTAACGTAAATGTTATGTTTATTTAAATATAGGACACATTTGCTTGGCTATAATTTATTTGCTATATAACTGTATTTAAACGCTTTAAGTTTTAAATTTAAAAGAATTTTAAAATAAACTTTGACAAATCTCATAAAAAAAAAATAAAATAAAGATATTTAGTTTGACCTGTAAATAATATTATAGTACATGGATTCCATAACACATATCAAAACACCATTATCATCTGACACCATCACTTTACCATGGTAAAATGTAAACCAAAAATAAACGCAGCGTTGTCAAGGCCTCAAGCTCAAACCCAAGTAATGAATGAACTAGCAAATGTAGCAAAGTTTGTCAGTGGATGTATATTTGTTGTGAGGCGCATTTTGTTTTGTAATTTGATTACCTTGAACCAGTAGTCAGCCCTTTTATCATCCATCCAAACAGCTGACAGGTGTAGGGGCAGTGTTTGGGGTAACTCATTACAAGTAACGCGATTTACTTAATCAGATTACTTTTTTCAAGTAACTAGTAAAGTAACGCATTACGTTTTAATTTACAAGAGAACATCTCTTTACTTTTTTAAATAAGTAACGCAAGTTACTTTTTTTTTCTTCAATGTATTGATTGACAGCTCTCCTGTCCCCATGTTGAGAGAAATCAGATGTTACTGTAGTTCTAAAATAAATATGAATATGCATATCTCTCACAAAAAAAAAAAAAAACAGATTCAGTATTCGCCAAATGAATAAAAATAATGCACCTCAGAATATGACGCAAACCTGCAATAATTTATTGTTAAACAACACAAATATGCTTTATGTATTTAATCCCATTCTATTAACCAGTGTCTTTGTTTCTGACCTTCGATGATCCAGTTCAAGCACACTAATAAGCACAAATTACTCCAGACAAACATTTGTGTCTTTTTTATTGCTGAAGTGTGTTGAAATGTCTTCTTCTGCATTCTACTGTACGGACGTACATTTACTTTCCCTTCAGCCTGATGCTTCATTTCACTTTTAGTGTGAAAAGCCTTTTATATTTGCCAAAAATAGAACTTTTTTATTTTAAAAACAAACAAGCAACCCTGTCCAGATTTAAAAAGTAACACAAAATTAACGTAACGCATTACTTTCCATAAAAAGTAGCTAAATAACGTAACTCGTTACTTTTTTATGGAGTAACGCAATATTGTAACGCATTACTTTTAAAAGTAACTTTCCCCGACACTGGTAGGGACTAGTTTAGCTTTTCTCTCTGTTCACTCACTGCTTTTGACATCTTTTTGTATGCTGTTAAACACACCTCCAACCTCTAAGTGGCGCTATATTAAAAAAAACGAATACACTCAGTCCTCTATTAAAATAAAATACCGCTTCAGTTGAGCACAATGATAATAAAACATTCTCTAATTAAATTACATATATTCCCTATAATTATAAAATATAATGTTAAATCGCATATTATATAAGTTTTATAAGACCTTGTGTAATTTTCAGGGAAGGGAGGGGGCAGTGTCGCGTTCATCCGGTGGAAGCGTCTTTCTATCCGCAGCAGAGTCAAGAACATGGCGGCGCTCCGTGTGGTCGTGTTCTCCGGCACCGGGAGAACCCTCCTCAACACATCCAAATCCATTCATACTCCACGGGTATGGACACATACTGTCTTATTTGCTTGGTTTTCACATTCTGAAGCGTGAAGGATGCAGATGTACGTCTTTTTTCATTGGCATATCCCGGCGTCTTTTACAGTGTATAGTCTACAGCAAGGTCACAGCAGCTGTGGCTCTTATTCCATTCGCTTCATGATATTTGTTGTTTTATATTAGTGTCATAACACATTACTGTCCCTAATAAGTATGATCATTTGTAAGTAATCCTGTTATTTGGATGGAAAATGACTTGGATCTTATAACTTATGCGAGCTGCTATCCTTGGGAGGTGACACCACTGGTCTTTGCATCCAAGCTTTATATGCTGTCAAATGATTAATCGTGATTAATCACATACAAAATAAGTTTTTGTTTGCGTAATATATGTGTGTGTTCTGTGTATATTTTTTATGTATATATAAATACACACACATTCAGTATTTATTTTGAAAATATTTACATGTCTATTTATATTATAAATAAATATATTTAATATATAAAAATAACATATATTTTTTAAAATATTTTTCCCCTGAAATATTACATGCATGTGTGTGTTTGTTTATATACAGGTGCATTTCAATAAATTATAATGTCGTGGAAAAGTTAATTTATTTCAGTAATTCAATTCAAATTGTGAAACTCGTGTATTAAATAAATTCAGTGCACACAGACGGAAGTAGTTTAAGTCTTTGGTTCTTTTCATTGTGATGATTTTGGCTCACATTTAACAAAAAACCCACAAATTCACTATCTCAAAAAATTAGAATACTACACAAGACCAACAAAAAAAAAAACATTTTTAGTGAATTGTTTGGCCTTCTGGAAAGGTATTTTCATTTACTGTACATGTACTCAATACTTGGTAGGGGCTCCTTTTGCTTTTATTACTGCCTCAATTTGGCGTGGCATGGAGGTGATCAGTTTTTGGCACTGCTGAGGTGGTATGGAAGCTTAGGTTTCTTTGACAGTGGCCTTCAGCGTATCTGCATTTTTTTGGTCTCTTGTTTTTCATTTTCCTCTTGAAAATACCCCATAGAATCTCTCTATGGGGTTCAGGTCTGATGAGTTTGCTGGCCAGTCAAGCACACTAACACCATGGTCATTTAACAAACTTTTGTTGCTTTTGGCAGTGTGGTCAGGTGCCAAATCCTGCTGGAAATTGAAATCGCATCATGTTCAAAAAGCTGGTCAGCAGAAGGACGCATGAAGTGCTCCAAAATTTCTTGGTAAACGGTGCGGTGACGTTGGTTTTCAAAAAAAACACTATGGACCAACACCAGCAGATGACATTCTTCACAGACTGTGGAAACTTAACACTGACTTCAAGCAACTTGGGCTATGAGCTTCTCCACACTTCCTCCAGACTCTAGGACCTTGGTTTCGAAATGAAATACAAACTTTGTCTCATCTGAAAAGAGGACTTTGGACCACGGGGCAACAGTCCAGTTCTTCTCCTTAACCCAGGTAAGACGCCTCTGACATTGTCTGTGGTTCAGGAGTGGGTTAACAAGAGGAATACGACAACTGTAGTCAAAGTCCTTGACACGTCTGTGTGTGGTGGCTCTTGATGCCTTGACCCTAGACTCAGTCCATTCCTTGTGAAGTTCGCTCAAATTTTTTAATCGATTTTGCTTGACAATCCTCATAAGGCTGCGGTTCTCTTGTTTGGTTGTGCATCTTTTTCTTCCACAACTTTTTTCCTTCCCCTCACTCTCTGTTAACATCTGATACAGCAACTCTGTGACACCCAGCTTCTTTGCAATGAATGTTTGTGGCTTACCCTCATTTTGAAGGGTGTCAATGATTGTCTTCTGTACAACTGTCAGATCAGCAGTCTTCCCCATGTTTGTGTAGCCTAGTGAACCAAACTGAGAATCCATTTTGAAGGTTCAGGAAACCTTTGTAGGTGTTTTGATTAGCTGATTGGCATGTCACCATTTTCTAATTTGTTGATATAGTGAATTGGTGTGTTTTTGTTAAATGTGAGCCAAAATCAACACAATTAAAAGAACCAAAGACTTAAACTTCACTACTTCAGTCTGTGTGCATTGAATTTATTTAAAACACAAGTTTCACAATTTGAGTTGAATTGCTGAAATAAATTTACTTTTCCACAACATTCTAATTTATTGAGATCCACCTGTATGTAAATTACACATTACACATACATGTATTATGTAAACAAAACTTATTTTGGATGCGATTAATCCTTTGACAGCACTACTTTTAATAAATTTTGATCCTCGTAGTTACCATAGTATTATTTTGGCTACGTAGTTTGGCATATGATATGATCTCTACAAATAATTAAATTATAATTTGTATTACAAGCATAATTTAAGTCAAACGTTGAATTGAAAAGTGAATATGAATGTCATAATGTAAAGTACTTGTTTTAATGACAGCAACATTTGAGCTGGCCTGGCATAAACTCCAAGTTTGTGTAAAACCAGATGACCAGTGACATCTATCATGATTTGAGAATATTATTTTTGTTATTTTTTTGGTCATTCTGTATTTTGCACAAAGAATTTAATTTGGTAAAAGTCACAGGTTTGCTTATTTGATTAGTGACCTAGATATCATACAAAAAATTTTCAGAATCTTAACACATCATTTACACAGGTTTAAGTGTAGATTTTTAATGTGGTCCCAAATTTTTGTATTCTGCCATATTTGTAATATAAGTTAATAGAATGTCATGTATTTGTAAGGTGTTTTAATGGGCATTTATGGCTGTCCTACATTGGTTCAGAATTTGTCATATGTAGCCTATGTTTTAATAGTTCATAGTTTTAATGTTTTTTGGACATGACTGCTTGTTACTACCTTGGAGTGCCATATAAATTAATTTGTATATGATTATGGTAATAGTTCAGTTTCTCATCTCATTGAAATATGCACATTGGTCCCTTCATACATTTAATGTGTGCATGTTGGGATGACGGTCATCATGTTTGTGCAATAAATCAGCTGTATTTAAGCACATTATCCATCAGTTTACTATCTGACAATTAATCCTAGCCAACAATTTTTGCTTTTTAGGCCAACATGTCATTCGCTAGCCTGCCGAAGGGAAGGAAGATAGCCCTGACCACGATTGGAGTGCTGACGACAGGAGGAGCAGGTCTGGCTCTGATGCTGCAGCAGTCAGTCAAGGCCTCTGATTTGGAGCTGCACCCACCATCATACCCCTGGAGCCACAACGGCTTGCTTTCCTCCCTCGACCATGCCAGGTACCACGGTCGAACCAGGGCATGCAAGATGTTCAAAGTGTCTCGTAACGTTGTAGTAACAGTACGTTAAAGGTGATGTGTGCCATTTCTGCATGATGACTAGCGGCACCAAATGCAAAATAATAGATTTTTTAAAACTGAAATAATTGATTGAAAATGGTTTACACTTTTTCAGTCAAACATGAAGTGTCACCTCAACTCACACCAGTGTGTACGAATGTGCTTAAAGGTGGCATATCATGAAAATTTGACTTTTCCAGGTTTTAAGTGCTATATTCAGGTCCCCGGTGCATCTACCAACCAAGGAAACTTGAAAAGATTAACCCAGTAACTTTGTTTTGGTAAACCTTTTTCTGCAAGCGTCTGAGAAAACGTGCGCGTCTGATTTCGCTCCCTTGGTGACATGGCAAAGGGATCTCATTATAATAATACCTCCCCTTAATCTGTAAGTTTACACCAACGGTGCCGTCATTTTGATTTTGCAAGCAACAACTGTGTACCAGCTCTAATGCCATGACAAAAGTTTGAGCAAAACATACAAACTGTTCTGCCTTTGGCTGCACAGACAAGCACAGAACAATATTTAGAGTCTAAACTAAACATTCGTTTATTTTCCCAGCAGGATACCTGCCAACATCCTGACTGTTTTTGAACTCGTGTGTGTTTTGTTATTAACGTAAACGTGTGTGTGAATGCGAACTTAGTTTGGTACTCGCCTGCCCCTTGTGACAGCCGCTTTCTGTCCGTGTGCTCTCAGAAAACCTTATATCTGAAGTTTAAACTCGTATGGTTTAAAATGCATTATTTCAGCACGATAAACATGATAATCTTAACCAAAACAGATGTTTTTAGCAGGTGTGAGCTGTAATGGTGCAGCTCTATTCTAGAAAAGGGGGTGGGGAGCAGCAGTTTATTTGCATTTAAAGAGACATGCACAAAAACAGGATGTTTTTGCTTCCACTCAAAATTGGCATTTTCAAAATTATTTAATAAATTATCTGTGGGGTATTTTGATCTGAAACTTCACAGACACATTCTGGGACACCAGAGACTTATATTACATAATGTAAAAATGGGCATAATATGTCTTCATAGACGCCTCTGTGTCATATTTCATATAGTGTCATAAATGCAGCTTACTAAGGCCTCTAAATGACCACCTATCAAATTTGTTACAAAAAATCCTGTTGACACAATCTACTACATGCATCTTTTATATCTGATTGATATTCACCTAAACCAATACGTTTTTTTTTAGTCGAGAAAAAGGATCTCGTATAGTTGTAAAATGTTCACCTTTAAGTTCTGTGACCTGTGAATTCTTTAATTGATTTTTATAAAGTAAATGTAAGGAAGAGGCTTTTAATGTTATATAGTAATGTTATGTAAGACTTTTTACTGGCCAGAAGAACTGGGTATACTTGATCGTCATAATACGTCATTTCATGTTAAATGGTCCTTATCAAATATGATACATCACGACTTTTGAGAAGGTTTATTTTGTAAAATTGGATTAAATCTCTAGTCTCCTATTCTTACTGTCTATATGAGCATAAATCCTGATGTATAGAAGTAATATATTTTGTCTAAAGAGTCACTAAACCTGCTCCATTAAACCCAAATCTTTAAAAAAAAAAAAGTAGATAATGAAGATAATATAGTAGTTATGACTGTTCCAAAAATAATTCGAATTTCCGAACTTTTCGTTGCCTATAAAATAAAAATCCACATTCTGCAATACAATTTTAGGCGTGCGTCAGGCAGCCTTTTCAGTGGCGCACGAGATGCTATGACAATGTAAGTGTCGTTGCATTTTAATGTTTTTCATAGCTTATCCAGTTGAACCCACTAGATGCGGCGCTGATACGTTGTTCATTCATATATTGCGGAACACGAGAGCACCAGTGTGGAGATGTTGTTGTTTACATCAAAACTGAAACCAAGCCATTCACACAGAACTTATTTTATCTCATTTTCTAGAGGGACATCTATCACCTTTGCACTCACGTGTCGCACAAGAGAGCCGCATGTTTAGAAAGCCATGTAAAATTAATGTAAGTTCAACTTTTAAAAAACATGTCTCGAGACTTTATGGCAGTTTTCCCCATCCCACTGCATCTCAAATTTTTAAATGAAGAAAGTACTCTTTGTGATTGTTTTCGGTCCTTTGTTTTAAACTATACATACATACAAAAGAAATTTACAAAAGTGATTTTGTGTCCATAGAAAGCACATTAAATGTAAGTAAAGTGTCTACTTTTAAGGTTTCAAATAAGTTTTTTGGAGAATAAAATGTTAAAATTTGGTTGAAATAATGTTACATTGTTATTCAGTGTAAAACAATATTTATGTAAAAATTCAAACAACATGCTTATTCTGACGTGTACATATTAAAATATATAAAAGAATAAGGGAGCATATTAAATTTGATTGTTTTAAATGAGAAAAAATTCTTACTGACAAATGGGCAAAAACCTAGGATAGTGGCAAATTTTAAAAAAGTAAAATTACAACTAATTAGTATTTGGGTGAAAGTAATTAAGTCTTTTATATGTCCTAAATTGATTTTTGTTGTAAATATGCCTGACAAGTTTGTTACACTGAATGACATTTTAGTGGTTGTCTTCTGTAAATCAGGGAAAAATGTCTGATATTTATTTTTTGCTCAGAAAAACAAAAACTAAATTGCAATTAAATTAAACAGATTTTTTTTTTTTTTTGTTTTGGGAAACAAGAAGTAAAGCATTATTGTTTTAATGCTTCAAAACCCTTTTTTGTCCTTTGACCCACCATGATGCCGTTTTGTTTCTATTTTGTTTAAGCAACTTAATTATATATGGTTTACATACATTAATTTAAACATTATGCACTTTTTTCAAAGATAGCCGTGTTATTTGTGACCCTGTACACAAACCAGTCATAAGGGTCAATTTTCTGAAATTTATATTTATGCATCATCTGAAAGCTGAATGAATAAACTTTCCATTGATGTATGGTTTTGTTAGGATAGGACAATATTTGGCCGAGATTTCACTATTTGAAAATCTGGAATCTGAGTTGTCCAAAAAAAAAATCTAAATATGAAAAATCGCCTTAAAGTTGTTCAAATGAAGTGCTGAGCAATGCATATTACTATAAAAATAAGTTTTGATAATTTACGTTAGGAATTTTACTAATATCTTCATGCAACATGATCATTACTTTATCCGATGACTTTGGCATAAACGAAATCTTATTTTGACCCATACAATTATTTTGGCTATGGCTACAACTAACCCCCAGCTACTTAATGCACTGCTTTTGTGCTCCAGGGTCAATTTTTATTATGCTTTGAAGAAACGTGCATACTATTTTGCTCGATGCACCCTCTTGTGGCCTTAGGAGAGAAGCCAAAAGCTTTTAATCCCCCTAACTGAAATTATACCTTTTAAATTTGAATATAATTCGAATTTTGATAATAGTACAAAATTCGAATTTAGTTTTTCAACCATTTTGACAGCCCTAATAGTAGTTAGACATGTTAGTATTATCTAATTTCTCTCCTACTGGAGTAAAAGTGATAGTTTCCCTCACTCTCCCTTATATTCTGATATAATTATTATACATTGCATATTCACAACAGAATATTCATTTTCAGGATATTCCTTGCAGTACAATAAATATTTGTTCTTATTGACCACCTATAGGAAGAAGTGTACATATAAATGACCAGCATATCAAAATACAGAGGTATCAAAATATTCATAATTAACCAGTCTTATAATGGCTTTGTTTTTTTTCAGTATTCGTCGTGGGTATCAGGTATATAAGCAGGTGTGCTCGGCCTGTCACAGTATGGAGTATTTGGCCTTCCGTAACTTGGTGGGAGTGTCACACACAGAGGCAGAGGTCAAGACCCTGGCCGAAGAGGTCAGTTTTCTTAAGATGTTTACCCAAACACAACTACAAAATAATTGTCTCATTGCTCAATTGTCACACCCTGGCAGTTGTGGTGGCAGATTTTACACAGAGAAGCAAGCACCACTAACATTTTCTCTTGGACGGTTAAATAGCGTAGGGTCAGAGGGTTTTGTTAATGGTATGGTCAGCTTAATGTCTTTGACAAACATCTGTACTGTGTGCTTTGTCTGTAATGTTAATATTCTTTTATCCAGATTGAAGTTGTGGATGGTCCTGATGACACTGGAGAGATGTTCACCCGACCGGGAAAACTCTCAGATTACTTCCCCAAACCCTACTCAAACCCTGAGGCGGCCCGTGCTGCTAACAACGGCGCTCTGCCCCCTGACCTCAGCTATATTGTCAGTGCCAGGTAATGAATTACTTTTGATCAGGTGTGAAAGTCATTATTTTACACTTTAAAAAAAAAAGACAAAAAAAGTCACATTTCTGACATCTAAATTGCCACAAGCATCACTAAAGCCTCTTTATCATGATCTTATAGTTATAAACTCTTTTTCTCTCTCTCGCTCAGGCATGGAGGGGAAGATTACGTGTTTTCTCTCCTGACCGGTTACTGTGACCCTCCAGCTGGTGTGTCTGTGAAGGAGGGCCTTTATTACAACCCTTATTTCCCTGGCCAGGCCGTTGGTATGGCACCACCCATCTACAATGAGGTGCTCGAGTATGATGATGGTGAGTTTGTAATATTTTCTTTTATCATTACCCTTTTTATTCACACATTCATATTTATTGTAGGACTGTCAACAGATCGATCTTATTAATATGTTTGTTATTAAATAAAATGTATTTTATTTTTTGCCTTTCGAAATATTGTGCATTTATTTAGATTTTTAGTTCATTTTGGTGGAAAGGAGGGAATATAATAACGATATTTGTCAGCCTGTTGTTGGCATTCTCATTAATTAATGAATATTTTACTTATGGGTTATATTTCATGCTTTCTGAGCTTTGATTATTATTCAATTCTGCCAAGGCTGTAAATGACTTGTTTCGTAAATCATCCTATTTGATTTGCCTATAAATTTAGAAAGTTAAATGGCTAAATATAAATCTACTGAATTATATGCATCTCTTGCAACGAAAGACATGAAGTAACATTTAAGTATTGCTATCATGTCAACGTTTTAAAGGGGTCTTATGATGTGATTTCAAGTTTTCCTTTTCTTTGGAGTGTTACAAGCTGATTGTGCATAGATAAGATACCTGAAGTTGCAAAGACTTAAGTCTCAAAACCAAAGAGATATTCTTTAATCAAAGTTAAGACTCTGCCACGCCCCCCTAAAACGGCTCGTTCTAACACGCCCCTACATATCTACCTCACTATGTGGAAATATTTGCATAATGCCGCCCAAATGTGCACGCAAAGAAGAAGACGTGGTTTCAGTAACCGCAATTAGTAGCAGCCATGTCAGGGAGACGCTGTGTATTTATTTGGCCTTCCGGAAGTAGATGAATTTAGGAATCTTTAAGATCACTTACAACAGCACAGCAATGCATTTTATGGACGATTGTTTCGTGAACCTAAGAGAGGAGGTAATTCTGACTTTGCTATGACAATCTGGCGCTTCTGAATCAGCTTACTGTTTTCTGTTTTGTTTAGTATTTGCTATTGACTGTTCAAATGCGGAAAAACACAGTTTTGCGCATCGTGTGTGTGAGAGAGAGAGAAGAGAGAGAGAGACAGACAGCTTCATCCTGTCTTTGTCCACGACTCTGTTCCCCTTTTCGGGCTCTGTCTTTACATTTATTTTTGAAAGATGAAGCTCGTGATTATGGTAAGGGGCGTTACGTTTCTGACGAGTGCTTGCGGTGTTCGGGTTAATCACAATGCACTGGGTCAGCTGGCATATCAGAGCAGACTGCGCTTGTCGGAAAGAGGGGCTTTGTAAAACGAAGCGTTGAGAGAGGCGGGGCATAGAGGACCTACAATAATGTACAGTATTTTAAAAATGATGTGTTTTTTTGAACATTAAAGCATGCCAACATATTCTGTTACACCACATACACAAAATAATGATCTTTAAAAAAGCATCATATGACCCCTTTAATAACTCGCTTCTCCTCCATATGAACCCCTGCCACCATGAGCCAGGTTGCTAAAGATGTCTGTACTTTCCTGAGGTGGGCGGCTGAACCAGAACATGACCAACGTAAACGTATGGGACTGAAGGTTTGTATTTTTCTTTTTCATCTCTACCAGTTAAGTTTTTTTTTCAGATGTTGGTGGAAATTAGATTTATGTAGTGCCCTTTATGGAATTGCAATACTAAATGCCCACAACAAAAGAGCAAAACATGCACGTAGAGATGTTTCATCTCTCATTAAAGCACCATCACTAAAAAAAAAATAGTACTTATTGTTTTTCTCTGATTCTCTCTGCAGATTTTGATGGGCGCCTCCATACTTGTTCCCCTGGTCTACTACCTTAAGAGGCACAGGTGGTCTGTGATGAAGAGCAGAAAGATCGCCTACAGGCCTCCCAAATAAAGCCAAACTGCTGCCTTCACCTGGCCTTGACACAACTTAAAACCCATATTCACGATTGTCCGATCTTTTTCAGAATGCACAATGCTTCAAGATAAGGTTGCCATCATCACTAACTGCTGGACATCCTTTCAGATAGGTGTCCTTGCTCCTAAATGACTTGGGGAGTGGGTCCGGAGACAACCTTTGTGATGTTTTACTGTAAAATAAATACTATCTCAATGAATTATTTGTGGTTGTTTGTAAGGCGCGTTCAGAGGCGAAAATCAAAAATACATTTGCAACCTTCTTGTGCTTTGTGAGATCTGTCCGTGCAGTAGGTTCTCTACACTTTGTTGTGTAAATATTTAATAAAAGCGGTATACCTTAATGACCTCTTATAACAAATCTGACAGTTTGCGACCTGATTCTTTCTGTTTGTTCATTTAGATTTATTTGTTCAGTTGTTGATTTTTATCCTAAGCAACCTAAACAAACCTAAAGCCAAAAATTATTGTATCATCAGATGTATGGTGATGTTTGTAACATCCCAACTTTGTAGTTATAATGAGAACAGATGCCGATAGTTTAGACGTGTATAAAATGTAGTAAATCAACTACACTAGCTGTTTTCTGGGATTTCCTGAAGGTTGTGAGGCACCATAAAGCAGAATACTAATTTTTCAATAGCCATTCCTTCATAACTGTGTATTTTACATGTTTTTGTAACTTTCTCTAGATAAACATGCACAGGCATCACCTTGATCTTCATAACTGCAGGGTTAATTGGCTATTTTAGTCACTAATATTTATCAAGAGAACATTGGGTAAATGTTTAGCCAGACCTCTCAAGATAATTGTAAATAATGGCTGAACTGTTAAAACAACAGTGTAAAAAATATTTTTACATTTTACAATGTAATACTGATTAAATGAAGGAGGTGCAAGACAAAATAATTTATAGCTTAGTATATCCACGTTCACAAGTGAGAATGAAGTAAAAAGTGACGGCAGTAAAACTCATTTATATAATTATTTATAATAACACATATATATC
The DNA here is from genome assembly GCA_018155175.1 of Sinocyclocheilus anophthalmus. Lineage (NCBI taxonomy): Eukaryota > Metazoa > Chordata > Actinopteri > Cypriniformes > Cyprinidae > Sinocyclocheilus > Sinocyclocheilus anophthalmus. The sequence continues at coordinate 101,674 of JADLZN010008994.1, forward strand.
TATATGGTTTGTGGATATAAAAAATAAATCCTAATTAGTTTATATTCATACAACCATGTTTAAGGTTCAGTCCATAATTAATTTTGGGTAAATTAATAACATTACAACAAAATTCCAAAATCAGATTACACTTACAAAGTAAATCAATTAAACGGCACAAAATGTGCACATATTATCAATATCTATATTTAAAAAATTAAAGCCGTGTTGTTTGGTTATATTTTATGCAGATCTTGAGCCTGCATTTCATCTGTAATTACAAATGTAAATGGCTAATATATAAATAGTATATTAAGGAGGTCCTAAAATCCACGTTAAGGCATAATACAAACTTTTTAATAATAATGTTTTTAAGGAATTCTAAAGAATGCAGATATTCAGAAATCTACCACTAGAGGGTCAACATACCAGGGACGCTCCAGCTACGCGGTGGAATCTGATTGGCTGAGAGGACTCCATCACTTCCTTGGTGTACCGGAAATGGGTCACTGGAAATCGAAGTGACGGCTAGCTTTACCGCCGCACGAGAGGGAGAATGGATGCGTTAAATAAACTTAAACAATTTGACGCTTATCCGAAAACTCTAGAGGACTTTAGGATCAAAACATGTGGAGGAGCCACGGGTGAGTGATACATATCCACCGAGAGCTGTAGAAGTGCTGAGCGCCATTCATACACACAGGCTCGTGGGGAGAAAGCAGTGCTAATTAACATAAAGTCGTAAAATATGCACATATAATTACATATTGAAATGACACAAAAATGAACATAGCTTGACTGGAATGTGTCACTGGGGCGCTTAAATCCCAAACTGTATGAGATAAGAGTCATGTTTAATGTGACTGTGATTTAAATGCCATGTAAATCAGTCTTTAGGAAGTTGTTTCTAATTCACATGTTCTCCATTCACTTCATAGTGACCATCATCAGTGGACTTATCATGTTGATTCTGTTCTTCTCTGAGCTACAGTATTATCTAACTAAGGAGGTGGGTGAATGATTTAATACAATCTTGTGCTGCTGCATAATAATTTGTGACTCAATCTCATGACATCTGTCTGTCTATAGTGACTGTAGATTTTATTTTTGTTAATAGTATTACTGTACGTTTTTAAGAGCGGTTCATAAAACTTTGATGAAATATATTTGAGTTCTGGCTTTGATGTCACCTCCTAGGTCCATCCTGAACTATTTGTAGACACTTCCAGAGGAGACAAACTAAGAATCAACATTGATGTTATATTTCCACATATGCCTTGTGCCTGTAAGTAAACATTTTGTTCTGATGTATCTTTTGCATAATTTGTAGATAAAAGTTACAGTCCTGTTGTTCGTAATACACTATAAAACCATATGAGAGCAATTAAATCAAATATCAAATGATCTTTTGAACCGGGCTTGATTTAAGGAGTTGTAAAATGAAAGATGCACTATACCGTGAAATATTTTTGGGTTCGAATGACCTGAAAATGTCTGGCCATAGCTTCTGTAGATTGCAGTGTCTCGAGCAAATTTCCTTGTCATATACAGTAGGGAAAATATTTATTTGATCCCCTGCTGATTTTGTAAGTTTGCCCACTTGCAAAGAAATGAAGGGTCTGTATTTTTTATGGTAGGTTTATGTTAATTTATAGAGACAGAATACCAACCAAAAATTCCTGAAAAAACACATTATATAAAGATTAGAGATATCACCCCAAAAACCTGATGCAATCATGCAAAAGCAAACTGATACTTGCCTAATTGAGGATAGTGTCATCATGATATTTAATCCAGCTGTTTGAGGTTATTTTCTCTGGCCACACAGGTTGTTGAGTTGTTTGCACTTTTGTCATTTTGTTTTCTTAGATTTGAGCATTGATGCCATGGATGTAGCAGGAGAACAGCAACTAGATGTGGAGCATAACTTGTTTAAACAGAGACTCGACAAAGAGGGCCAGCCAGTCACAGCAGAGGCTGAAAAACACGGTCAGTATCATCATATCAAGCTGATATTCGTGTTTTCTGATGTACTGCTGAAAAATGTACATTACATCATTCCTGTAAAGTTGAACTCTTTCCACACACACTTAAAATACTTTTCAGGAATAGTTCAAAAAGAGAGAAATATGGCCAATTTGATACTTTTATGGTGCTTGTTTGCGCCCTTTTTAAACGTCAAAATAACAGAATTTTTCAAAAACAAAATAATGAAATTCTAAAAAAAAAAAAAGTAATATCTAAATAATAAAAACTGTAAATAAAAGTAGGATATGTAAATCCTTGATTGAATATACAGGATTGAATATACAGATTACAATTTTTTTGAATATACGCATTGATTTGACTTGTCCTTTCTGTGCAGATTTGGGGATAGATGAAGAAGGGG
>JADLZN010008995.1:0-21226 GCA_018155175.1 Sinocyclocheilus anophthalmus
TAAAGACAGCCGGCTGAATATCGGTCGCCAGCAGTGCAAGCCCTCAACGCCTGTGCACAGCTACGAAAGGGGGGGGGGGGGGGGGGAAAGGGAGCCAAAGCCTTCCGCTTGACACTTCACAAGTCAGCTCCCTGAAAACCTCTGCAGCTGCAACAAAAAAAAAATTTTTTTCAGGCGAACCGAAGCAACGCAATGAGGTGAATTCAGTGTCACAAATGAATTGAAATATGCTTGCAGACCACAAGGCTAACAGATAGGGAAAACACGAAACAGAGTTTCCCCTGGCCAGCAGGCCCACCCCCTTAGCCAAGAGTCTGAACCTGCGAGGGGTGGGCGAGAGCCACTGTTCACACGTCAACAACTAGCAGCCACAAGGGGGTGGGGCAGGGGCTTTTCCAGAGGATCACTGCAGACACACATATCGTGTGACCCCACAGACCCCAACGAGTTGGCCAGAGACAACACATCTGGCAACTTAAATACTCTCAGACCCAGAGTCTGAGCACGGACTGATCGCTGCCCCAGACACAAAGCAGGGCCGGCGTGAAATTCCCCATGCTTACTACCACAGACTTTTACAAACTTACTCCAAAGCTCACGATTACCCTGGTATGGCGGAGGACACCAGCTGCAAGAAGTCATCTAGTCATTAGGGCCTGCCGCACAATGCCTATTCAACAACTGCGTGATCTGACACAGAAGGCCTTTAACAAGCATAAGGCCTCCACTAAAGGTGTTTGTCATACCCCACTGAGTCTGAACTTCACAACTCAGAATCCAAAGAAGACACCCAGCATTGCCACAATGCAAAACACTTCTACAGAAAGCCCCTAGCCAAAAGAGGACAGAGCCATCACCATGGCAAAAGACCCAGGTTCCAGACCAACCACTGGGAAAGCCATGGAAAAAGGCATCCTCATACTGCAAACACCACGGTATGTCCAACAGCAGTCCCCCACAACATCCTCCTCCACACAACGGACTACCAAGGACGTCTGGACCGCCTACTTCTGGGTTATGCAGGAGCTGCGTGACGCCCTCGCAAAAGTAGCTCCCCCCCCCCCCCTGAACATCCTCAACTAAGGAGTATTGAGAATGACAAACCTCTGACTCCTTGCCTGCTGCCACACAGCATCAGGCCCCTCCAAGGGAGGAGCATCCCTTGAAACCGGTCGCCACCCCCAGAAGCAGCCAGACAACGTTGGATTGAGCGACGGGCCCACATGCCCAACAGCGAAAGCTCTACCAATACAACTCAGGCAAGCTCAAGTCGGTGGTGCCACAAGAGCCAAGCGACACCGCAAGCATCGGATTTCTAGTGACGTTGAGCAGAGCAGAGAGCTCACAACCACCTGCCGTTTTCCTGCCATCATCACTAGGTCAGTCTTAAACTCTCTGCACACTACAAAATCTCCGTAACAATTACCTGCAATCCCTGGAACTACCTGCACTCTCACCATTGAGAGTCTAACCCAGCTGTCCCACATCATGGGTCCCACAGATAGCCTACTGGCTAACAACAACAACAAAAAAACATCCTACCCGGACTAACACACTTCAGGATGACAGGTGACACAGCATCGACACCTGCTGCATAAGCTCGAGGAACCACACCTTGCTACAGCCTACATCACAACAGCACACCACCAGACAGCATCCAAAACGGCACCAACAGCAGACCAGCCACTAAAAAGAAGACCAACAAAAACTCCAACTGTGGCCTCCCAGCACCGTGAGTGGCAGGTGTGGTGTTCTCGATTGTTCATGCACCTGGAACCATCGCTCAGTATGTTGTCTATTCTATACTATGGACAAGACCAACAGTTCTCGAAGGGGGAATTATGCCAGCGATCCTTGAGACCAACTCCAAACACACAATCTATATTTTGTATACTAGTATTATAACAAAATACATATGTAACACCACCAGGACAGCCGAACAAGACCACTGGTAGAATTCATGGTACACACCCGATACATTAGAACACAACCTTTTGATGCGAGCCAGACACATACTAGCTGCCATTCCCCAGAACAAGGGCACAATGCACAGCGAGAACTTGACTTTTCTACTAATTAATTCGTAGGAAAACCTTCTTTGAATGAACACCTATTTTCTTCAGGCCATTGTGTATATTTTTGCTGTGTTGTATTTAATCTGTTGTATTATAGACTATTTTTATTCATGCTTCCGATAAACCACTCATTCATATAAGTAACTTTACCTTGTTTAGTATCTATGAATTTGCCTTCTGATTATCTAAACAAGAGTGTATATTATTTGTTGGTACATAGGCAATATATATTATGGCCCTGAGAATCGTTAATAATTTCGCTTTAAGTCCATTTGCACATTACCATGCTTAGAGAACAAAGGGTCGTAAACCCTCCAGCAATTGCCACCCCCCGCTAGGAAATTTCCATCTCTCTCATCGGACAAGCCCATCTTGAAAGGCGGAGAACTTCTCCGACCTTAAAGGCCCGGCTCAAGGGACCCGCCCCAGTCGGTGGTTCGATCAGAAGCTAAGAAAATGTGAGAAAAACGCTTCAGGATACCAAATCATCTGTGCCAGGCTCCGGCCTGTCCTTATTCATCTCAGTTATTCTCGACGTCAAACTAGCCTCTTTTCCTCCATCAACCAACTTGTCAGCACAGATCGGTATGGGGGGCCGGTTAAGATTGCAGTGCGCGGAGTCTGTCTTTTTCAGACAACTCAAGTATCAAACTTATTCGATCTTTATGATGCATTAAGTACAGTTACACACTCTTTTTTACAGGTTTGTTTGAAACTAAGAACTGACGTTTTTTCCTCAGGTTTTAGATTGCTGAATATGCCACATGGTTCCTAGAAAATGTCATTCCTTATGTCTCCTTTCTTATGCTAACTTTAAATAAACCCTTTCCTATCACCAACTGTATGTGGTGTGTGTGTATTGTGTATGTTACCGGCTTAATGTGTTTTATGTAGTATGTTAGTACTAGTTTAAGTGGTTTTATTGTAGTTCAACTAAACAAACCTCATCACTTGTACACACTTGACGTGTTCATCGGGTGGTTTACTCATAATCCGAGTCAATATTTTTTCCCCCAAAAAATGCATATTTACGTTACAAACTTATAGAATTTTACAGTAAGAAGGTTATTTCCTTTAACTAGGAAATTAACTTTCTTAGAATTGACAAGACGGTTGACCTTGAGTGGTCAGCTAAATATCTACAGTGTATCTAATATATGAATAGTTAATTATATCTAGTTATGGTTAATTATTCATATTTCCTGTTGTGAGCTAAATTCGCTACAACTGGATCAACTGGGAATTCAATTACATTTAATGCAGCTTCCAGTTGGGAAGATGCTGGGGCACAAACCCCCACTAATTTATCTGCCAATTGACGGACTGTTATATGTCTGTAAACAACATCTTCCCAAGATATATTTGGCCATTCAAATGTTATTTCCCTCAAATTTAGAGGAGATTATTATTATTAGGAGATTATTTTTCCTGTACTCTGTCAATCTTTGTACCTGCCCATCCAAGTCAACAAACTTTGATTCCAACCAAAAATGGTTGTGGAGGCCTCGTGTCTTTACCAAGGTCTCCTGAAATGTTTGATAATCTCTCTCACTTCTCCATTCATCTGGGTCATCATAATATTCATCATATTTGTACATTTTATTCTTTTTACGATTAAGACAGGCACAAAAATAATTTCTCTAATGTCTCTGCCCTTTTTTCTCTCTCTCTCTTGCACTTTTACTTTCACTTTTAGCAGCGTCCATTCACTAACATACGCTCAGCTCACACACACACACTCAATGCCCCCACTCTCACTCTCTTCGCCACAGCGCACAGATCAAAGAGAAAAACACCAAGTAGCCTTTGGTCTCTCTCTTTCTCTTTAGGAATGAAAAATCAATCCGTTTTTATCTTTTTCTTTATCAATAATTCAGTTTCACCATTTGGATCACAACGTCGGCAACTTGGATGGTGTCCAAACAGCCGACAAAGCCAGTTTTTTGGAATATTTTTAGTTTTTTCAATTCTTACAATTTTCTCAATAAACTCTTTATTTTCCATTCAATGTTTTTGCCTTTAGATGTATTGCTTTTTCATTCCGGTTAAATCAAATAATGTTTACATAAAACATATATGCCATGCACATCCAGCTTCATACACAGAGCAAAGCAGCCAGCACAGCTAATGATTCATCCAACACATCCAATGCTTCAACGCACACAGATAACTCTCACAACATACAATGGACAGACAGAGACTAACAAGTTAACTCTTTTCCAATCTGCAGACACCCGCTCACGCAGCCCTTCTGCCGTGGGTACCCGATCAAGGCCACACTCCACCAACCACAAGCGGCTCCCTGACTTTTACCTTGGCGTACCCACTTAGGAAGTCTCTGAGATGGGATTTTATGCCCCTCTTAGGCACTTATACACTTCTTATGCATATAAATCTCTTTATCATTCTTTCCGCAGGCGCGACTTTTAACACCTGGAACTCCTTAATTCTCTCTTACTTTTACATTTACTTTACATTAATTTAGTTTAAATCCAATAACTTAGATTCATTTATTGGTGAAGCCCTGTCTCAGATTACCATCACAGGCGTGACCCCAGCCAACCACGCAAACAATCTTATCTCCAATTTAAGCAAAAAATTTCTTACCTTTTTTTAGGCGCCTTTGATTTTGATTGATTTGCGTGGAAGACAGGCCCCCCGCCCACGACGGCCCTCGCAGATGCTGGACTCCAAGCCAATCCTGTTCGTGACGCCAATCTGTTGTGTCGCGGAGCCAATTATCAATTTCTTCAATGTAGTCAATGATGCTCGAGAAGCAGAATTCCGGGTGTTAAAATAAGACTTTATTAAACAAAGCCGAGATGACAGCCGCTGCATCTGAGTCTTTGTCCGGCCAGGTACCCATATTTATACCCCTTTCCTTTACCAAAGTTGGTAGTTCCGGTTCTTTATCGGTTATGCCTGTCTGGTTTGCCACAGTTTATTACCAGCACACCTGGTCCATCTTTTAATGGTGGAATTTGGCCAAATCAGCCATTTTTAAAAAACGTTCATTTTGCCGCTTCCCATTGGTTGGCATTGGTCCCATGAGACAAACCATTTTTAAAAAACTTTCATTTTGCCGCTTCCCATTGGTTGGCAGTGGTCCCATGAGACATTCATCAAATCTGTTTACTTGTTCCTGTCAAATTCTGGAAATCTCCCAGAGTTCATTGGGTTATTTAAGTTCACTGGTACAATCCAATGGAAACCACTGGTACTGCCCAATGGAAAGGCCCTCATACATACAATCTTCATTAAGACATCCAGTATTGGGAACAACTCAACATATTGATTAGTATATTGATTACTTTCATGGTTATACATAATATTTTGAGTAAGATAATACCATATTGAGTAAATAACAATATGTAATAGAATTACACAATATATGAGTAAATAACGTTATATGTAATAGAATTACACAATACCATCTGAAGCACGATCCAACAGTACTGAGCTGTGGTTGTTCCAAGACCGAAATGACCCCCAGGAATCCACCCTAGGATTGAGATGGCACTGTCAGTCAGATACATTTGGCTACAAACCCCACCAAGTAAAGCCAGGACAATGTACTCTGTGCTACATCTATAGAGTACTAGCAACCCAGTATGATCCCCTTGGCTTCATCCTTCCGTTCACTACTCGAGCTAAACTGTTAGTCCAAAGATTGTGGGATAAACAACGGGAATGGGATGACCCCAATTTGCCTGAGGATCTCCTGAAATCCTGGAAAAACTGGGAAGACGAACTCCCTAACTTGGCCACCATCACCTTGCCTCGTTGTCTTGTGACATCAGATACAGACCAGTCTAAAGTTACCAGACAGATCCACATATTCTGTGACGCTTCTGAGCCAGCATATGGGTCTGTAGCTTATCTACGCACAGAAGATCACCAAGGCCAAATCCAGCTCACCTTTATTATAGCGAAATCCAGAGTTGCCCCCAAGCAACAACAAACCATTCCCAGTCTGGAATTATGTGCAACCTTGAATGGTGCTCAGCTGGCCAAACTCCTTGAAACTGAGCTTACTTTGAAAATCAGTAAGGTGGTCATGTGGACAGACTCCACAACTGTCTTAGCATGGATTAATTCTGAATCCTGTAGATTCAAAATGTTCGTTGGGATGAGGATAGCGGAGATCCAAGAACTGACTTCTGGATGTACCTGGAGGTGCGTAGACTCTCACAGCAATCCAGCTGATGACCTTACTCGAGGTAGAACACTTGAGGAGCTGTCAGTGACCAACAAGTGGAGCCAAGGTCCATCATTTTCAATTTTGTTTTTAAATTTTTATACTCCGCCAGAACATGAATGGCCAGCTTACCACCTCTCTACAAGTTCCTATGGCTAAGTAAATGGAAGGATTTTTCTGTGGCCATTTCCTAGAATTTTCTTCTTCTTCTGGCCCCCCGATCATTCCTGAATCTGCTAACTATCCTTCCTGGAGTGGGCTGATTGAAGCAACAGTTCAAATACATAATAAACGTTCTGAACAACCATCAGCAACAGATTACCAGTCTGCAGACATGCTCATCTTCCAGAAATCACAAATTGACAGTTTCCCTGAGGAATACAAAATGCTCAAAGCGAAAAGACCCATACCCTCAAACAGTCGGCTGTTAACCTTGGCACCAGAATATGATGAGTCCTGCCAGGTCATACGAGTTGGTGGTCGCCTGCGTCATGCAGAAGGATTGGCGACATCAGCAATCCACCCCATAGTGCTGGATCCTCATCACACAGTCACTAAACTATTAATAAAGGACTACGACAACAAGCTCTGCCACCCAGGACCAGAGAGAATATTTGCAGAAATAAGGAGGAGCTTCTGGGTATTAAGATCACGGGTTACTGCGTACATCAGTAACTTTCAGTTCCGTTTGAGCCGACTGCACGAGATACCATATAGGTTTCTCCAGAATATGGACTGAATTTAACTTGCTTGGTGGAATATGATATGTATTCAAGTTGTGCGTTAATGACAACATGTAAGTTCATTGATGATTGTCCTTTACTGAGTGTGTCGTATGATGCATAATTAATAAGCTATTGTGAGTTCGTTAGGGAACATAAGTGATGACGCTAAACCCAGCGTCTTGACAAACCCATAATTCAACATATATTTAATATACTTGGATTCTGTATTCAAAATTATCATAACTGATTGATAGTTCGATTGTGTATAGATGTAGATTTAATGTTGTACATTTCCGCTCTGTAGTTATTCTTGATTATAAGATCTAGTTAATGGATTGTGTGATGTCGCAGTAAATAATTCCATTTATGAGCGTCATGCGTCATCTAGCGGTAGAAAGTGGTATTACCGCAGATAATTCTTATTTCCAATGGGCAGTTAGTTAGTAGTATAAATGCCAGTTATTATGTTGATGTTTCTAATTGTTGTTTATTATTGTTTCAGACCACACACACACACACATGCCTACAATTACCTCACATATCACTACTGTGAAGATTATGCCAAGTAATGCCCTGTGGTCTGGCTGTGCTGCTCATTGTGCTGATCATTTGTTGAACCGTAATTAAAGACTGTTAAATCTCATTCCTGCCTCCTGTGTCCTGACCGATGCACCAGTACGAATGCAAATACCCTAAACCAGTGCAATACAGTCCCAAATAACTCTGTTACAGTATGTCTACTGTATGCATACGCGTACAAAAATAAAGTATACTTCTGGCTTAAAGGTCAACGCAATTGTTCTAAAAGGAGCTGCAGGAAAACCACCACAGTGCAGATTTCAGTCATATAAGTAAATGTGTGATGAGGTGGCAGAGTGGTTAAGGTGATGGACTGCTAATCCATTGTGCTCTGCACATGTGGGTTTGAATCCCATCCTCATTGTTCCACTCCTTTAGAGGTGGTTCTCAATCCACTCTGCATGTTTTGTGTATTGTCCTTATGTGATGCACTCAGTTCAGTTTGTTGGAGTTACGTATAAACGGAGGTCGGAGCCAACTCCAAATGGGTGGGACTTGAGCCCCAAGTGGGCTGTTCAAACCTCATGGGGCTTTTGATTTATTTATTTAATGTCTTGTACATGACACAGAGTTACAGCTTGTGTTTTATTAACATCTACACCTAACCCAACCCTAAACCTACCCCTTAACATAATGCAAAAAGAGTATTGTTTGCCAGTGTAGAAAAAATATATGATGTGTGATGGTGTTAAGTCTCTGGACTGCTATTCATTGGGCTCTGCACGCGTGGGTTTGGTAATTTGTATCCCATCCTCTTCTTTTCCTAGCGGTTAACGGTGGTTGTTAATCTGCTATACACCTTTGGTGTACCGTCCTTATGTGACACATTCAGTTCAATGTTTCAATAATTGAATTTTAAACTCATTTTGGTAAGGAATCATATTATATTCATTCCGGGTTTATTCTAGCTCAGGTTTTTTTAGAAGATATGATCTAAATGAGCCTAATTCACACCGATATCGAACTGATTCTAGATTCTATCAAATCTGATAGTTTACACTTTTTAAATCAAGGGTCGTCCAGCGAGCCTGTGATTCTTAGTATATTTTAACAAATTAAATATGTGTTTTTCTGGCCATGGTTAACACACTTATGATAATTTGTCAGCTCTAAACAGAGAGAGGTAACGTTGATCTTGGCAAAAGTTTTAAATTCCAAATTATATGACACCAGACAATACTTCTTCATAAATGAAACATTAATTTTATTGGCTATTCTAGATTACATCAACTAAGCTAAAACACAAATACACACAAACATACAGTTTCAGAGGAAGAAAATTATGTTAACGGAGTTCTGAGTTTCATAGTTCTACCTCGTTTTCACGAGTGATGTAAATTCACCTTGAGAATTTACAGAGCAGAGAATTTTGTCTTAAATTCTACTGCTTATCTAAATTATATTATCTCAATTCACCAGTTCAGAATTATATAGGAGTTGTTTCGTTTACCTTGCGTCTGAATGGTCGTCAAGCTGAGTGATTTCCTGTGCTGATGCGGGCGTCCCCTCCGGGCTGTCTTTGGAAAACCCTGTACTGGTTGGTTCTCTGAGGTGACCATCGTAATTACGTTTGGATGACGTCTTTTCTTTGGGAAACCCCTTGTTGGATTGGTTGGTCTTTGATGAAGCAGGGCTTGAGCAGTTCTGCTGAAAGTCTTAGTTTCACGACTTTAAGTTCTTTGAAGATTTCAACGAAGTATCACTGAAGTGTTGAGTTTTAGATGGCTGGTCGCTTTTGATGGTAAGCGCATGAGCACACGTGGGGGCTCTAACACGGCGACAGGCGAGAGCAGGAGAAGCCGCAAGCAAGCCTTCGAGTCTGTCTTGCATTGGGTTTTTGCTCCGCTGCATAAGTTTCTTCTGCATCTGTCGTTTCCATTTGTTCAAGATTAAACTTCACATATTACACACATTTTAATATCCTTATTTCCTAAAAAAAAGGGTAAAAAAAACACTGATTAAAGTTGCACCGATTACATGAAACACGTCAAGCATATATATAAGACATACAACATATTATTTGTGAATCTTGTTGCCCTGTTATGCGCATAAATGATTATCTGTTTAAATTGTCTGTTGTAAGTTTCATGTCCCTTTGTCTGACCGAAGAGAGAGAAAAGGGTGCGTCCTTTTTGTAATGCAGGGAGAAAAGGGGAGGTGTCCTGAGGTCATCCTCATGTCAGAGGTGAGAGTCTGGCCAAATTTCTCCCTGCTGGACAGGGCTATAAAATTGTCCCCTCTTTTGAAATTGTCTCTTTGTTGACGGGATTAGCAATTTATTGTGTGTAACGTTCCCTGAACGGTCCGGCATTCCAGCGGGCCTCCTGGTCTAATACCAGGTTCTTTGTTCCGGGGTCCATTAGATGGTTTATTTATGCTGAAGCCAGTCACGAAACCTACTGACCTTCTGTGGCTTAAATCAATCCAGATGGGAGGGGGATCAGTTCTTGTTGTCTTAGTATTGTGTAGACATCAGAGGTGGTTTGGTAAATCATTATCTCCGTGTTTTCTTTGTAAAGATAAGCAGAGCGAGGCAGGAACTCATTGGAGAGAGGTACACCTGGGCTGACCATGGACCATGGCCTTACAAATGAGTGCACCACTAACAAGCTGATAATCTGAATACAGTGTGTTAAATAATGGAGGCACGCAGAGTGACAAGGTGGCCGATTGGTCAAGCAGATGGACTGCTAATCCACTGTACTCTAAACGCCTTCTTCCAATTCTGCCTTTATCCACTGAAGAAAATACAGCACAAAGCAGAAAAGGAATCTCTTTTGTCAACAGAATGTTAAGCTTCCAGAGAAGCTGGCAAAAATAGCCAAGGCTGACTGTATTTCAAGTCATTCTGGTGGGGTATTGGGTAAAGTTTTCAACCAGCAATAATCACGCCTCGGATGTACCTCATAAGCTACAATATTGCCTCTCCGAAAGAATAGCAGAGAAGGTCGCGACCTCTCCCATGCACCCATGCGGACGTGGAACGACAGGGTGGTAACAAACTTCAAACTGCAGTGTAATCAGTCTTCTGGCACTGATGGCTGTGTGGTGTGTCCACGAAACCAGCTAGCAATATGTACGAGAAGCCTTATTCATTGCTCTCTCTTCAATTAAAGAAGAGTGAGCGTTGCTTTCCTGAACCCTGCGGGGAGAGAATTATGGGTATCCTGGTAATAAAGGGGTGGAGTTCTTAAGCTCGTGGCCGAGGTCAGGAACGATTCGATTCGACGAGCCCTCAGGGGGGTTGGGTGGGATACTGAAGATTGAAAGGATACTGTAAACAAGATCTGAAGGAGGTCCAGTGCCAAATGTGCTACCTTTTGTTAAACTCATGTTTTCTCTCAATGTTCTTTCCCACAAAGCAGAACAGCACATAAAAGAATCAGAAGCACATCTCTCTCTTTCAACACCACTGTGAGGCTCCTATCCCCTAGAACCCAATGTTCCTTGCAGCTCAGTTGAAGAGTTGAATTTTGCATCCACAAGTTTGCATTTACAACACGTTGTGCTGAACCTGGTCTCTGTTGTGTTAATGAGACCAGGTTCTCATTAAAAGGAGCTGCAGGAAAACCACCACAGTGCAAATTTCAATCATATAAGGAAACGTGTGGTGAGGTGGCCGTACCTTCCAGCGATCGGCCGGCTGAACACTTCCTAACACTTCCTAACAACATTTGAATACTTCCGAACGAGGTCGCAACACTTCCTAACAAAGTCGGAACGAAAGTCCGAACGATGTGCAAACCCCTCCTAAATAAATCCGAACAAGTCCTAATGCAAATCCGAAACTTTCGAACAGATGGGGCAAAGGAGCCAATCAATTCCTACCAAGAGGAAAGAGCCAATCAGCAATCGAGTTGACATGCCAATCTCGCCGCTGATTGGCTGAATGAGTTTAGTGACATTCCAGCTGTTTGTAACTCACTGTCACTGGACATCTGCTATCCGGAGATTCAAGGTAAGCGTTTTCAAATTGCAAATTCGTGACATTAGTGTTAACCTATTTGTTCAAACATTAATTCATGATATGTAAGAGGTCTACGCTTGTGTAGCAAGGCAAGCTAATTAAAGTGTCGCTAACTAACGCTAGTTAACCCTTTGAATGTATTTGAATCATTTATTATTCCAGGTATTCATTAAATATCTAGTTTTTGTTTTCCACTAATCATTATGTTCATTTTTTTTCCTTTCTTACTTTATATACAAACACAGTTTTTGTAATTATACATCAAAAGCTTGCAAAATTATACATACATTTTTTGCAAGTAGGAACATATTTACTGCAGAAAACTATTAACCTGCCACATATTTCACCACTCAACATGTCTGCTTTTGTATATTTGATGCAATATATATTTTGTGTGTGTCAAATATACAAAATATATATTGCATCAAATATACAAAAGCAGACATGTTGAGTGGTGTGTATGTGTGTGGTGTATGTGTATGTGTGTGTGTGTGTGTGTGTTGTGTTGTTGTGTGTGTGTGTGTGGGGGTGTGTTGTGTTGTTGGTGTGTGTGTGTGTGTGTGTGTGTGTGTGTGTGTGTGTGTGAGGGGGAGAGTGTGTGAGTGGTGGTGTGTGGGTAGTGTGTGGTGGTGGGTTTGGTGTTGTGTAAATATACACTAAAAAAAAAAACCTAATTCTACCGTTGCTTATAAGTAACACATATACTACATTGATTTTTCCCCAATAAGTGTTCAGATTATGACAAAAAATGGGCAAATCCTCTGCCTATTGGAATGACATCTGCCATAGGTATGCCCAGGGCACCTTCCAGTTCAGTACAGGCAAAAGGCCTGGAAGCAGAAAATGGAAGGAGGTCCTGGAGCGGATTGATGCCTGTCCCCTGCAAAGGGGGAATAAGGTGGACCTGTTTGGCAGGCACATAGTGTGCACCTGTGGGTTCCATAAGGTAGGTATATGATATAATATATCAAAGGCATGATAAGTCCATGTATCATGTAATATACTATTTTATGGACCATCCCCTGATCTATTCTCAGAGTGCACAGTTCTGCAGAATAATTGGTGAAATTATTTAACATGAATAGTATGACCTTCTTTTGTTCCTAATATTCATTTTCTCCCAGTCAACAGATAAGGTCTTGATTGAGTCAGGGCCTAAGGTAGAGGCAGGCGGCAGCTCAGAGGAGACAGGGACATCACAGGGAGAACAGGGAGTGAAGTGTTCTCTGTGTAGTGTGGTCACGGAGGCAGAGAAGTTCTCCGAGCACCTCTCTGACCACCACGTTGCAGAGAGGTGTGACAGCTGTGGGGCCAGGGTCCAGGGTGCTGTCGGACTCCTCCAACACATTGAGTCAAGCCATTATGGGGCCCTATTGGCTCCACGTGTCTGCCCTTCAAAAAATCCCACACCATCTCCGTGCCCCTCACCATCTCCACGGCTGCCTCCACCTCCACAGCACTTGCCGTCTCCACTGCCAGCATCAGTGTCTCCATCCCCACGGCCCACTCCATTCCCACACCACTCTCCAGCTCCACAGCCCTCACCACCACCTCCACGGCACTCTTCATCTCCACAGCCCTCACCACCACATCCACGGCACTCTCCATCTCCACAGCCCACTCCATCCTCACATCCAGTACCCTCACTGCAGCCCACACCATCTCTGCCTCAGGCTATTACTGATTGGGAGAGCTTTCTTCCCAGTCAGTTCAAGAGAGTCCTCCAGCCAGCAGATTGGGTGTGGATTGCCAAGTGCCTCTATGAGCCCACAGGGCAGCTGAGGCAGAAGATTCAGGCGAACTGGTTTTATCCACCGAAGCAGCCCAAGCCATCTCCTCCTGAGCCCGGGTGGTACTTCCGACAGAGGATGTTCTTGTGGGCACCAATGAGGATGTGGGGCATTCCTCTTAAATGCCCACAGTGTGGCCGGAAGATGCATCATTCAGGAATCTACCCGAAGGTCAGGGAGGCGATCGACATGGATAGCCGCTACTACCTGGTGGGTGGGGACTATCCACGCTGCAGTGCATGCAGGTTGCCAGTATGCCCATGGAGCCAGGACATCCTTTCACAACTGGATGTGGCACACAGGACCCTGTTTCCAGTGGTGCTGACCACTCAGCTAGCCCTGGACAGGAAATGTGTGACCTTCCTCAGGCCAAGGACCAGCGGCAACTGTTCCTCCTACCTCCAGTCAGCAGTAGAGGAAGTCCACAGTGAGGAGTGGGCACGACGGACCATCCAGTACCTCTCTGACTGTGAGCATCATTTGAGAAAGGTTGCCCTGGTCCAGTCTGCAACGACACCTGCCTTTTCTGCACCTGCACCCTTCAGGCCACTTCCACTCGCCCAGTGGTTTGAGACTGTCCACTCCAACGACATCCTCAGCCATTTGGACGAGATGAAGGGGGTGATTACCTCCACCTATGGCCGAATCCTGAAGATGGATTCTACTAAGAAGGTACAATACATGAAGGTTTGAGCATGAGGTTTATTTTCAGCCAGATATAATTTCATCATAATGCATTTGTGTTATATATATTGTAATGCACCATAACAAAACAAAGAAAATGTATAATTAAGCCTGTCAGAATGTCTTAATTTTTCCTTCTGTTTGTTTTTCAGATCACCAAAAAGCTGGCTGGTGGCATTGGGGACACGGCTGCATGGATGACCAACATTGGCAATGAGCTCGGCCAGGTTCTGAACAGTGTTCTGACAACAGCTGAAGGCTCAGGACTGGAGGAGATGTGCCAGGGCGTCGTCAGACGCTACCAGAATGCTGGCGAGCCAGAGCCTAAGGTCATCTATGTTGACCGGGATTGCTGCAGTCAGTCAGGTAAGATTTTCAAATTACTACTTTATCAAATGTGCATTGCAATATATATATTTTGCAATATAAGTTAATAGTGGTGTAAAAAAAGTTCCCCTTTCCCTATTGGTGATGGTAATTAGTATTATTATTACAGTCAGTGTAATGAAATTTTAATAAATTATAATGACTGAAAAGTATGTTGAAATGAAATCAAATGCATGTTTTGTTTTTTCCCCTCCACAGGTGCATCTGCGGTGTTAACTTTTTCGGCCATGGAAGTCTATTGTAAGGCTAGATATCTTCCATTTTATGAGAAGATTCAACTGTGGCCTTTCTACAGAGCACCACCCTCTCTATGGTACCTTTTGTTCAAAACTTTCCTCCTGTATCTTTGAGTGGGATCAGGAGGATGTGAAAGAACTTAAGGCGGCCAAGAGAGGGGAGTGGAAGAGCAGCCATGGTGGGCAGGCTCCCACTGAGGCACAGCTCATGGCCAGCATCAGTCCAGGTGAACTCGCGAAGCACTGTAGGCGGCGGACGCGCAAGGCTGAGGAGATCCGGGTCATGATTTCAGGGCTGCTGGAATCAGTGTGGGAGCTAACTGACACTACAGGGTTTCGCATGGTTAACCCTGACAGCATGCACCATGTCTGGGAGATGCAACAAAAACACCTCGAGTGCATCCAGGACCCTCCACATGTAGAGTTGTACACAAAGACGGGGACACTCCAGAAGGGTGGCAAAGTCTTAAACGTGCTTAGGTGTGGCAGGGGGTCATCCTCGCTGGAGAGTTTTCACCGCCACCAGTGTGCCTTCATTCCTGGTAAATTCTGAATGTTAAATTGCAGTATGTTCTGTAGATTTTTAAGTTGAAAAGATTGCTAGTGTGTCAGCATTATAGAAGTAGAATCCTGGGTACTACCTGGATTTGGCTTGTTTTAATGGAATTTACTACCAGCTGCTTGTCTCATTATTCTATGTTACTGTTATATAACTGTGTCATTAAATTTGTATGTCCTCAGTTTAAAATATCTGTGCATTTTCATTCTTAGGATGGAGATGCAATGCCATGCACACACAAATGTACATGTTAGAGGGGGCCTCGAGGTGGAACATGAGCCGGGCAAAAGAAGCTGTATCTGTGGTGGGGGCCTCAACCCTCAGGACATTTGATGTCTGCGCAATGTCTCATTTAAACAACATGAGCCAACGGGTCCTTGGTCGGGCTTTGATGCCAGAATTTACCCCTCCAGGAAAACCCACTGGTAAGATATCTCTCAGGGAAATGCTGAGCATTGGAGTATTCCTCTCTGTCTCCTGTGTTTGTTTGTTTGTGTGTGTGTGTGTGTGTTTGGTTTGTGTGTGTGTGTGTGTGTGTGTTTGTGTGTGTGTGTGTGGGTTTGGTGGTAGTGTGTGTGTGTGTGTGTGTGTGTGTCCTCTCCCATTAACAATGTGTTAAAAATTATTGCAGGGGAGCGCATTGCAGTGGAGTACTTGTTGGCCCAATCCAATAGAGGCGACCAGTTGATTGCACACCACAATGACATGCCTGAAATCCCCCCAGAGGAGCCCGAAGAGGATAGTGAAATTGACACGACTGTGTGCCATGCAGCTGACCTTAGGGCTGATGACTCTGACCCTCCAGTAGCTGTCGTGGAGGTCCAGGTGACCAGTCAGGTGGGTGACACTGGACCCAAATCCCCTGATGAGGAGGTCACTGAGGAAGAGGAGGATGACACTGCAAGTCCTAGCACATCAGGCCAGGTAATGTTGCTATCCTGTACTATCTTTTACTTTAAAAAAAAATTTATCTGGTGCAGTGCAAAACACCTATTGTCAACCGTTTATGATATTAAAATATATGTATAATGAAAAATTCTTACTACAACACTGTATATATTTATTGGACTGTGATTGGCTTTTTTCTCAATTTTCAGAGTGCACAGTGTGATTCCAGAGGTGTCTTGGGCTGGGAGGCAGTTGATGCCCTGGCAGCCTACCTGGTTGGCCTAAACCGAACGATCACTGCCTTGTCATCACAAGAGGAGGCCGACATAGTCCAGCTGTACATGGCTCTGCATGCCATGGACAAGGTACCATCAAAATATAGCCAGAGGGTTAAGAAGAAGGCTTTGACAGGACATTGGAGAGCATCCAGGAAGCAGAGTGGCTCTGCTCCAGGACAGCAAGCAGCAGAGAGGTAATTTGACTATTTAACAACGACTATTATTTGGATCTTCACTAGTTTAATATAATAATACTAAAACTTAGTTTACGTTTCAGGAAAGATATATCATCATAAAAATCATATCTCTCATAAATCAACACATATATGCATATCTAAAAAATCATCAATCAATAAATCCTTTTTCCTCTTCCATAATTGGTTTCTCTAATAATATGTTGTGTTTCAATAGATAGGACGGGGGTTGACTGTGGCGGGGGAGACCTCATCATGGGGGGGGCAGGGGGGGCGCTCAGGACAGCTCAGGACCCCCCGAAATTATTCTCACAGGGTCGGTGAAGTGTTGTTGCCCCTATAATAGGCACTGGTTTTGCCTTAACTACTATACCTAATCTACGGACCTTTTTGAAAAAAAAGTTTTTCAAGATTCGTTTCTTGTCACAGCAAGATTCAAGAACATGCCCAAGGTAGTACACACAATGAAAAAAAAACTCTGCAATTGCCACAATCTATTGTGGCGTTGGTATAAACCAGAGCCCACTGAAAAAAACAGCTGCTGGAGGACAGCAAATTGTGGTGTCTAGTCATCTAGGCTAGTTACGACAACCTGTTCTGGTCACCTATAAACACCACTACTAGTCTCCTCGTGTTGAGAGTCTTGTTCTTTTACTTTCTTTTATTTCAATATTTATACAAACCACAGTAGTAATATCAACGAAGGTGTACTTATACCAACCCTTCCTGTACAACTTTACTAAACAATACTTCTTTTAAAAATTATGCAAAACAGTAAAAGTAGAAGACAAATGGGCTTTAACACTAAAAAATCACTAAAATAAAACACTAACGAATAATAGAAAAATAAAAAATCTAAAAAAAATTTCAAAAAAAAAAAAAAAAAAAAAAAAAAAAAAAAAAAAAAAAACAATAAAAAAAAAAAAAAAATAAAAATGAAAAAAAAAAAAAAAAAAAAAAAAATTAAATCCATACCTATATGTAAAATTGAATTGTGCGCATTTAAAAGTGAAATAATGTTTCCTCTTGTTTTCTCTCGTTCCTTTTTCCCTAATGTTTGTTCTCTCTCTTGCACTTTTCGTCATTGTTTGCCTTTTCTTTCTCCTTGTCTCACTTGCAGAAAGGCTAACTAAACTAAGACGGACCAGAAACTGTAGACAGGAGACCATGCTGCTGTGCAGGTACTGCACATGCCCAAACAATTAGATTTGGCAAGGCCTCACTTCCTAAAGTGCACCGACTTCCGCTGTTCCTTGCACGCAATGGCTAATCGGAGCCAATGGTATTTTTCAGTGACCCCCCCAACCAACAAAATCAGAGGGAGAGCCTCTTTGTTCCGTAAGCGTATCTCCAAAGCGCCACTGCCACAACCCGGCCCTCCTCCTGGATCTTACGGCGGCATTTTCATTTTCCCATATCCCATATACCCACCAGCACCACACACTTTGATTCCCCCACCCTGGTCCTACCCCACCTTTCCCAGCTAACCCACCAGTCTATTACCACTCACTAGCCTCAGTCCTAACCCAGTTCCGTCCCCCCCCTCGTCCAATCCATCCCCCCCCTCCCCCCCCCCAGTTCCATCCCCTCTGGATCTCTCCAGTTCCAGTCCCCTCTCCAATTCCAGCCCCCTCCCCAGTTCCAGTCCCCTCTCCAATTCCAGCCCCCTCTCCAGTTCCAGTCCCCTCTCCAATTCCAGCCCCCTCTCCAGTTCCAGTCCCCTCTCCAATTCCAGCCCCCTCCCCAGTTCCAGCCACCTGATAACCTGCCACCACAAACTTGTCCCTCTACTCAGCCCAGGCAGCGCACATGGAGAAGGCAGAAAGCTGCCCAAGAGGATGAGGAGCGAGTGGCTAGAGGTGAACCACCACGGAAACGACTAGCAAAGGATATATATCACTATATCTGCAAGCAGTGTGGGCTGGCAAAAAATAAGACAACTAGCCACACTCAGCTGAAGGGCCGGTGGTATTGTCCAGCCTCAGACCTCTCTGTTGCACAGTGGAGGGAGAATGTACAGGGAGGTCTTTGATTTTTTTTTCATTGGTGTATATAATAATGTGTATAGTTAGGTTTTTATATAGTTGCATGTAGTTCAGTTTTTAATTGTGTTTGCTGTGTGTGTTGTGCTGTGAACATTTTGTTTTTAGTTGCTATTTCCAGTTCTTAATTTGCAGTGTTTGTAAAAAAAAAGAAAGACACAACTCTTGTGGTGTAATGGTAACACATCCATCCTTTGGGTGGAAGACTCCAGGTGCAAGTCCTGGCAAGAGTGTGTGGTGTGTTTGTCAGATCAGTAATTTATTATTATTATTATTATTAATCAATGTTCTGAGAAATGGATAGGTCAAAATCAATCAACCTTTACTCTTTTTATTAAAAAAAACTAAATCTTTTGTAGTTCTGAGTTAATGGATTTTTTTTTTTTCTCGTTGTGTTTTTTCCTTCTTTCTTTCCCTCTTTTCCCCTTCTCTTTTCCCTTTCTTTCCCCCTTTCTTTTTCCCTCTTCTCTTTCCCCTTTCTTTCCCCCTTGTAGCAGTCCCTTTCGCCCCGTTCTTGGCCGAGTGGTTAAGGCGATGGACTGCTAATCCATTGTGCTCTGCACGCGTGGGTTCGAATCCCATCCTCATCGTTCCTCTCCTTTAGCGTTGGTTCTCAATCCGCTCTGCACGTTTTGTCCTTACGTGACGCACTCAGTTCAGTTTGTTGGAGTTAGGTATAAACGGAATTTGGAGCCAACTCCAAATGGGTGAGCCCCAAGTAGGCTGTTCGAACCTCACGGGGCTTTTGATTGATTTATTTAATGTCTTGTACATGACATAGAGTTAAAGCTTGTAAACCTAACCTAACCCGACCCTAAACCTACCCCTTACAATAATGCAAAAACAGTAATAATTATTGTACAGTGTGACAAAAATATATTGAGTTGCAGTGGTAGCGATGGACTGCTAATTCAGTGCCTGCACACACGCGTGGGTTTCGTTCGTAGTCCCTCCTCCTCTTTCCTATCGTTAAACGGTGGTTTTAATCGCTATACACCAAATACACACCTTTGGTGTACCGTCCTTATGTTACACCTTCAGTTCCATGAGTGCATCTTAATCACCAACTAACCAGCCTGATGATCTGAATATACGGTTTGCTAAATAATGTGAGCCGCAGATTGACAAGGTGCCGATTGGTCACTCAGGATGACTGCTAATCCACTGTCTCTAAACTAAAAAAACTAGCGGCCTTTTTTTTTTTTTTTCCTTTTCCAATTCTGCCCTTTATCCACGAGAAAACGCAGCACAACCAGAAAGGATCTCTTTTGTCACAGGAGGGTTAAGCTTCCATAGAAGACTGGCAAAAATTGCCAAGGCTGACTGTATTTCAAGTCATCCTGGTGGGGTATTGGGTAAAGTTTTCAACCAGCAATAATCGCGCCTCGGATGTACCTCATAAGCTACAATATTGCCTCTGCGAAAGAATAGCAGAGAAGGTCGCGACCTCTCCCGTGCACCCATGCGGACGTGGAACGACAGGGTGGTAACAAACTTCAAACTGCAGTGTAATCAGTCTTCTGGCACTGATGGCTGTGTGGTGTGTCCACGAAACCAGCTAGCAATATGTACGAGAAGCCTTATTCATTGCTCTCTCTTTAATTAAAGAAGAGTGAGCGTTGCTTTCCTGAACCCTGCGGGGAGAGAATTATGGGTATCCTGGTAATAAAGGGGTGGAGTTCTTAAGCTCCACAAAGCAGAACAGCACATAAAAGAATCAGAAGCACATCTCTCTCTTTCAACACCACTGTGAGGCTCCTATCCCCTAGAACCCAATGTTCCTTGCAGCTCAGCTGAAGAGTTGAATTTTGCATCCACAAGTTTGCATTTACAACACGTTGTGCTGAACCTGGTCTCTGTTGTGTTAATGAGAGTGGCTGAAAAGCAGCACTTCGCATGGGACGAGGTGGCCGAGTGGTTAAGTTGTTGACTGGCAATTTCCATGTGCTCTGCACGCGTGGGTTCGAATCCCATCGAATCCCATCCTCGTCGCTCCATGCTCCCTAGCATTTGAAGGGGGCCCAGTGCTCCTAAAAGGATAACAAAATAAAGGAGACTGCAACAACAGATGCCCACACTGAAGAGTGCTTGTGCGAGGGGGTCATGAGATAGCAGCAACTTTAGTTTGAAAGACTCTCTTAACGGTCAGTCATAAAGGCTGGACAAAGATGAAACTTTACAGAGAGCGAACAAAAGGACTAGACTCTGAAAGAGTGTATGCATACGCGTTCAAAAATAATGTATACTTCTGGCTTAAAGGTCAACGCAATTGTTCTAAAAGGAGCTGCAGGAAAACCACCACAGTGCAAATTTCAATCATATAAGGAAACGTGTGATGAGGTGGCCGAGTGGTTAAGGCGATGGACTGCTAATCCATTGTGCTCTGCACGCGTGGGTTCGAATCCCATCCTCATCGTTCCTCTCCTTTAGCGTTGGTTCTCAATCCGCTCTGCACGTTTTGTGTATTGTCCTTACGTGACGCACTCAGTTCAGTTTGTTGGAGTTAGGTATAAACGGAATTTGGAGCCAACTCCAAATGGGTGAGCCCCAAGTAGGCTGTTCGAACCTCACGGGGCTTTTGATTGATTTATTTAATGTATTGTACATGACACAGAGTTACAGCT
>JADLZN010008995.1:21268-35921 GCA_018155175.1 Sinocyclocheilus anophthalmus
ACCCTAAACCTACCCCTTACAAGAATTAAAAAATAGTAATTGTTGTACAGTGTGAGAAAAATATATTGGTGTGCGAGTGGTTAAGGCGATGGACTGCTAATTCATTGTGCTCTGCACGCGTGGGTTCGTATCCCATCCTCCTCTTTCCTAGCGGTTAACGGTGGTTGTTAATCTGCTATACACCTTTGGTGTACCGTCCTTATGTGACACATTCAGTTCAATGAGTGCTCCACTAACAAGCTGATGATCTGAATATACGGTGTGCTAAATAATGGAGGCACGCAGAGTGACAAGGTGGCCGATTGGTCAAGCAGATGGACTGCTAATCCACTGTGCTCTAAATGCCTTTTTCCAATTCTGCCTTTATCCACTGAAGAAAACGCAGCACAAAGCAGAAAATGAATCTCTTTTGTCAACAGGATGTTAAGCTTCCAGAGAAGCTGGCAAAAATTGCCAAGGCTGAATGTATTTCAAGTCATCCTGGTGGGGTGTTGGGTAAAGTTTTCAACCAGCAATAATCGCGCGTCGGATGTACCTCATAAGCTACAATATTGCCTCTGCGAAAGAATGGCAGAGAAGGTCGCGACCTCTCCCATGCACCCATGCGGACGTGGAATGACAGGGTGGTAACAAGCTTCAAACTGCAGTGTAATCAGTCTTCTTGTACTGATGGCTGTGTGGTGTGTCCACGAAACCAAATAGCAATATGTACGAGAAGCCTTATTCATTGCTCTCTCTTTAATTAAAGAAGAGTGAGCGTTGCTTTCCTGAACCCTGCAGGGAGAGAATTATGGGTATCCTGGTAACAAAGGGGTGGAGTTCTAAAGCGACACAACCAAAGGTGGCAGACCCGCACATAAAGAATCAGGAGATCACCGCTCTCTCTTTCAACAACCACTGTAGCCTCCTTATCAAACCCTAAGAACCCAATGTTCCTTTGCCAGCTCAGCTGAAGAAGTTAATTTATGCATCCACAATTTGCATTGACACACGTTTGTGCTGAAACCTCGGTCTCGTGGTTGTGTAATAATGAGAGTGGCGTAAACGCACACTTCGCATGGGGACTAGGTGTCCGAGTGGTTAGATGTTTGGACTGCTAATCCCTTTGCATCTGCGAACAGACACTATATGGTTCGATCCCAGCCGGGCTGCGCTCCATGCTCCCCTAGCATTTGAATGGGTCGCCAGGGTTGCTCCTAAACAGGAGTAACAAAATAAAGGAGACTAGCAACAACAGATGCCCACACTGGAAGAGTGCTGTGACGAGGGGGGGTCATTCGATAGCAGCAACTTGTAGTTTCGAAACCTCTCTTACGGTCAGCCATACAGGCTGACAAATAATGAAACTTTACAGAGAGTGCACTAACAAAAAGTATAGACTCTGGAAAAGAGGTGTATGAAAGCGTTTCCAGAGAGATCAACGCAAACAAAAGATAGACTCGTGAAAGACCGTTCAAAAATAAAGAT
Organism: Sinocyclocheilus anophthalmus; assembly: GCA_018155175.1. Lineage (NCBI taxonomy): Eukaryota > Metazoa > Chordata > Actinopteri > Cypriniformes > Cyprinidae > Sinocyclocheilus > Sinocyclocheilus anophthalmus. The sequence goes on from JADLZN010008995.1 coordinate 22,736, forward strand.
GATACTTTATTGACTTAAAGGACAACGCAATTGTTCGTAAAATAAGAGCCCATCCTGCCTCTTATCGCTCGCGGATTACGGGTGGTTGTAATAGTCTGGCTATACACCTTGGTTACCGTCCTTAGGTACAACAGTTTCAGTTCATGAGTATCTACCACTCACAGCTGAGTTATCTGAAATAACGTTTGCTAAATAATGGAGTACAACTCAATTGACAAGGTGGCCGATGGGTCACAGCAGATGGACTGCTAATCCAACTGTGCTCTAAACTCCTTTTTCCAATTCTGGCCTGTTATCCCCCGAAGAAAACGCCAGCACAAGCAGAAAGGAATCTCTTGTTGTCACAGGAGGTTTAAGCCTTTCCAGAGAAATCTGGCACAAAATTGCCACGCTGCCTGTATTGCAGGTGGTGCGCCTGGGGAGTATTGGTGTAAAAGTTTTCACCACAATAATCGCGCCTACGGATGGTATCGCTCATAATCTACAATATTGCCTCTGCGAAAGATAGCAAGAGCAATGTCGCGACCTCATCCCGTGTCTAAACCCTATGCTGACGTGGAACGACAGGGATGGTAACAACTTCAACTGCAGTGTAAGTGGCAGTCGTGCTGGGCACTGATGGCTGGTGTGGATGAAGTGTGCCACGAAACCACAGCATATCGTCCGTCGAAGCCGTATACAGTCAATTTGCTCTCTCTTTAAGGATAAGTAAGATTACGTGTTGCTGGTGTCCTGAACCCTGAGCAGGGGAAGTACTTAGATGGGATATAAAGCATGGTAATAAAAGGGTGGAGTGTCTATCAATCTCCACAAAGCTAACATGCAACATAAAAGAATCAGAAGCATCTCTCTGGGGCTTTCACACCACTCGTGAGAGAACGAACAGGAAGGGGAAACGAAGGGGGAGAAATGATAGGTGGAGAAAAGAAGAGGTCTCTATCCCCTATACCCATGTTCCTTGCAGCTCAGCTGACATAGTTGAATTTTGCATCCACAATTGTTGCATTATACAACACGGTTTTTTGCTAAACCTGTGGATCTCTTTTGTGGTAATGAGACCATGCTGGGGAGGGCAAAGAACACGGGGGGCTACAACGGGATAAGCAGAGATCTCAGGAATGGTGACGAAGGTTGTTGTGCGCAAGACGTGTATAAGGTGATGGACTGCTAATCACATTTTTCTCTGCACACTCGGTTGTTCGAATCCATCCATCGTCGCTCCATTCAAACCCGTCTCAGTTGACTGCTCCTACGCGTTCTAAAGCCTGCCAGGAAAAAACCACCAATGTGGTCGAAATTTCAACGTCAATTTAAGGACAAACCTGTGATGAGGTGGCCAACAAAAAAGACTTATAGTATGTAAAGGTCAAAAAGGTATACGGACGTTGAAACATACTGCAAGAGCAATGATTCTCAGGCTGCACGGTGGTGTCGAAGACCATCCTCAGTCGTTCCTCTCCTTTATCTTTTGGAGAGGATAAGTAGCAACGGCAGTGCGGCCGGGTAAAATGTTGTGATATTGTGTCCTTAACTATGCGTGCACAAGCTCAAGTCAGGTTTGGTATGGAGTTAGGTATACACGACTGGTGAGTGAGCCACAAACTCCAAATGGTGAGCACCAAGTAGGCTGTTCGAACCTCACGGCTTTTGATTGGTATTATTAATGTCTTGTGCTGTGGGACATAGAGTTAGAGACTATACTAAAGAGGGCCGTCCACGAAACCACACCACTAAACCCTACACCCCGTACCATAAATGCAAAAATATATATGTTGGTTACGATGTTGAAAAACAAAAATATGAGTGATGTGCGAGATGTTTAAGGAGCAGGGACATGGCGTAATATATCAACAATGTCAAAATACATTCCCGAGCCCCCGTGGGTTCGTATCCCTCCTCCTCTTTCCTAGCTCTAACGTGTTTTTAGAGCGGCGGTGATACACCTTGTGGGTGAACCGTCCTTATGTGACACTCATTCTGCGAATGAGTGGTCCGCTACAAACTGATAGCTGAATTACGGTGTCATAAATAATCTGAGGCACAGCAGAGTTACAAGGTGAGGCCGATTGGTCCAAGACAGATGGACCTGCTCAATCCACTGTAGCATACTAAACGCGCTTTATTTCAATTCTGCCTTTATCCACGCGAGAGGAAAACCAGCACCGTAGGCAGTAAAGGAAATCTCTTTGTCTGACAGGAGTAGATTAAGCTTCCAGAGAAGCGGGCAAAAGGCGGCGAGCTGTGCGGTAGATTTCAAGTCTCCGTGGTGTGTATATAAAGGAAGTAAAAAGTGGTGTTTAAACAAGCAGAGCAATAATCGCGCCTCAATAATAATGTACACCGGGTCATAAGCTACAATGTTGCCTGCTGCGAAAGAATAGAACAAAGAGTCTCGACCTCTCGCCGTATCACCCGTGGGGCGGGACGTGGAACGACAGGGTACCCACACAAACTTCAAACTTCGTGGGGTAATTCATCTTCTGGCACGATATGACTGTGTGGTGTGTTCCAGCGAGAACAGGGCTAGCAATATGAGCTACGAGACATCCTTATTCAGTGGGTGCTATTCTCATTTAATTACAGAAGAGTGAGCGTTGCTATTCCTGAAACCCTGGGGATAGAATTTGGGGTATCTTGTCAGGGTAAGCGGGGTGGAGTTTCTTAATCTCCACAAGCAAGAACAGCACTAAAAGAATCAGAAGCACGCTCTCTCTTTCACTGCTGCTGCGCACTGGTGAGGCATCCATCCGCCTAAACCCAAGTTTCCTGTGCAGCCAGGAAAGGGGGCGAAGAGGGGTGGTTGAATTTGCATCCACAAGTAATTGCATTATACAAGAAAAAACCGTTGTCATCTGAACCTGGTAACAAAAAATCTGTTGATGGAATAGATGATAGTGGCTGAAACAGCAGCGGTCGCATGGGACGAGGTGGTCCGCGGTGTTATGGTGGACTGCTAAGGTCCCTTGTGCGGCTGCACGCGAGTGGGTTCAAATCCCATCCATCGTCGCCAGCATGCTCGGGCCATAGAGCATTTGAGAGGTGGCCCAGGACAAAACCTAAAAGGATAAACAAAATACAGAGAGAAACGGCAGCAGACAGATTCCCACACTGAAGGGGGATGGCTTGTGCTAGGGGGATCATTAGATAGGCAACGTGGTATGTTTGAACAGACTCTAACGATGGTCACGGTCAATATCATAAAGGCTACCAGAGTCAAATATGAAAGCTTTACAGTAGATCGAAAAAGGTGACGAGACGCGAATAGACGCGTTCAAAAATACAGGTCTACTTATGTGCTTAAAGGTCACGCCCTTGTGTCTAAAAAATACCGGGCATCCTCCTCTTTCGAGCGGTTGAACGTGGTGGTTTGTTAATCTGCATATACACGGTTTGGGGAGTGTACCGGATCCTTAATGTGACACAATCGTTACAAGTAGTTGCTCCCACTAACGGCGAGTGCTGCATGACGAAAAGTGCTGTTAATAAATACGAGTGTGGCTAATAAATAAGAAGATGCAACGCAAAGTGTTACAGGAGGGGGGGTTGCGCGATTAGATATCCAAGCAGAGGTTGACTGCTATAACCAACTGTCTTCAACCATCCTTTTTCCATACTGCCTTTATCCACCGCAAGCAACACCAGCACACGCACGAAACGGAATCTCTGTTGTCAACAGATGTTAAGCTTCCAGAGCAGCTGGCAAAATTGCCAAGGCTGACGTGTATTTCATCCTCCTGGGGGGTGTGGTAAAGTATTTCAGCCAGTCAATAATCGCGCTCGGATGTACCTCATAAGCTCAATATTGTGCCTCTGCGAAAGATACGCAGACATCGGAGGATCATCTGACCTCTCCTGGGAGGGGCACCCCTAAAAAAATCGGACGTGGAACGGACATGGTGGGGGGGGGGAAATCAGAAAAAAAACAACCAAACATATCAAACTGGCAACGATAAAAGTACGGATAATCAGCGTCTGGGCGCGTGAAATGGCTTGTTGTGGTGTTGTTCCACTAAACAGCTATCAAAAATGTAGCAGAACACTAGTGTCATATGCTCTCTCTGAATTACTTGAAAGAACTAATTAGCGTTGCTTTGCCTGAACCCCAGCTAGGGAGTGAGGAACGGGTATAATGGGTATCCTGGTAATAAAGGGGTGTAGGTTGTTCTTAAGCTCCACCACGCAACAGCCACAAATAAAAAGCATCAGAACAGCATCTACCTCTTGGTCAACACCATGTGAGAGACTCCTCGTGCCGCCTAAAACCCAATGTTCCTTGCAGCATCCATAGACTTAAGAGTGAATTTTGCATCCAGCAACTTTTGCATATTCAAGCACTTGGGCTGACGCTGGGTCGCTGTGGTTATTAATGAAGGAGTGGGCTTAAAAGTAGACAGCACTTCGCATGGGACGAGTGGCCGAGTGTGAAGGTGATTGACAATGCTAATCAGTTGTTCTCTGCACGCGTGTGGTTCGAAGGTCTAAACATCCTCGTGCGTCTCCATGCTCCTAGCATTGACAGGGGACCAGTGGTTCCTAAGAATGAATGAACAAAATAACGGAAGACTGTCAACAACAGATGCGGGCCACAACTGAAAGAGATGTTGAGATAATCGAGGTTTGGGTCGTTGAGATAGCGCCAACTTTAGTTTAAAACAAAGACTACACCATATACGATCAGGAGTCAAAAGCAAGCATAGGGGACACACCACTAGGCGACGGCTTTTAAGGCGAGGATTGCGAACAAACATATCCTAGACCTCTGAAATAGTTGTATGTAAACATTATACGGAGAGAGGCACCGCACACCAAATGACTAATACGGTGCTGAACCAGACCGTTGCAAAAAAATAAAGTTACTTTGGGTTTAAAGGTCACGCAATTGTAGTCTAAAGGATTCCCCAATCACTCACATATTTCCTAGGCTGTTAAACAGCATGTGTTGTTAATCTGCTATACACATTTGGGTAGGGACGTCCTTATGTGACGACCTTCCAGATTCAATGAATGCTGCCACTAACAGCTGATGATACTAAAATATAGCGGTGTGCGTAAATAAATGGAGGGGGGGAAGGGCGGAGAGGCCCCCGAGTGACACGGTGGCCGAATGTGGTGGTCAAGTCAGAATTGGACAGAATCAAATCCCTGTGGGACTCACATAAACGCCTTTTTCAATTCTGCACTTTACCACCTAAGAACGCAGCAAAAGAAAGACAAGTAGATGGGGGCGCTATTGTCAACAGGATGTTAAGCTTCCAGAGAAGCTGGCAAAAATTGCCAAGGCTGAATGTATTTCAAGTCATCCTGGTGGGGTGTTGGGTAAAGTTTTCAACCAGCAATAATCGCGCATCGGATGTACCTCATAAGCTAAAATATTGCCTCTGCGAAAGAATAGCAGAGAAGGTCGCGACCTCTCCCGTGCACCCATGCGGACGTGGAACGACAGGGTGGTAACAAACTTCAAACTGCAGTGTAATCAGTCTTCTGGCACTGATGGCTGTGTGGTGTGTCCACGAAACCAGCTAGCAATATGTACGAGAAGCCTTATTCATTGCTCTCTCTTTAATTAAAGAAGAGTGAGCGTTGCTTTCCTGAACCCTGCGGGGAGAGAATTATGGGTATCCTGGTAATAAAGGGGTGGAGATCTTAAGCTCCACAAAGCAGAACAGCACATAAAAGAATCAGAAGCACATCTCTCTCTTTCAACACCACTGTGAGGCTCCTATCCCCTAGAACCCAATGTTCCTTGCAGCTCAGCTGAAGAGTTGAATTTTGCATCCACAAGTTTGCATTTACAACACGTTGTGCTGAACCTGGTCTCTGTTGTGTTAATGAGAGTGGCTGAAAAGCAGCACTTCGCATGGGACGAGGTGGCCGAGTGGTTAAGGTGATGGACTGCTAATCCATTGTGCTCTGCACGCGTGGGTCCGAATCCCATCCTCGTCGCTCCATGCTCCCTAGCATTTGAAGGGGGCCCAGTGCTCCTAAAAGGATAACAAAATAAAAGGAATAAAATTGCCCACACTGAAGAGTGCTTGTGCGAGGGGGTCATGAGATAGCAGCAACTTTAGTTTAAAAGACTCTCTTAACGGTCAGTCATAAAGGCTGGACAAAGATGAAACTTTACAGAGAGCGAACAAAAGGACTAGACTCTGAAAGAGTGTATGAAACTTTACAGAGAGCACGCAAACAAAAGGACTAGACTCTGAAAGACTGTATGCATACGCGTTCAAAAATAATGTATACTTCTGGCTTAAAGGTCAACGCAATTGTTCTAAAAGGAGCTGCAGGAAAACCACCACAGTGCAAATTTCAATCATATAAGGAAACATGTGATGAGGTGGCCGAGTGGTTAAGGCGATGGACTAAAAATCCATTGTGCTCTGCACTGCGGTGGGTGCGCATCAAATCATCATCGTTCCCTCCCTTTAGAGGTGGTTCGCAATCCCCTGCAGTTTTTGTGTATTGGTTTCCTTACGTGGACGCACTCAGGTCAGTTTGGTGGAGTTAGGATAAACGGAATTTGGAGCCCAACACACATTATGGTTGTAGTACCTCCACATGCAGGCTGTTCCGAACCTCACGGGGCTTTTGATGATGAGTTAATTTGCGACCATGACATAGAGGTACCACAGCTTGTTTACAACCCTAACCCGAAAGACTCCCTAAAACCGACCCCTTACAATAACTGCACCACCCAAAGAGTTATTGTCCCTGTACCCCAGTGTCCGCAGCACAATCAATATATTGCCACTGTCCCCCCCCCGCGACCCTTCCTCCCCTCCACCCTCCGTGGCCCCTTTTTCTTAACTTTTTTTGGCGACTCTGCGAACTGCTAACCCTTCATTGCTGCTCTGTATCACGCCCGTTGGGCTAGTATCCACACCAGACCTCTCTTCCCCCTTAATAGTCTGGGCCTTAACTTCCCCGGGGGTTCGCTTAATTCTGCTACTAATTAACCCCTCCACTTGGTTCTCCTTTCCTCCCTGTCTAACTGTCCAATGTATTGGGAACACCATTCAGTTCAATGAGTGCTCCACCTCACCACAAGCTGATGCCCACTATGCAAATAACGGTCGTGCTAAACCTAATGGGCCCTACTCACGCACTACCGTGACAAGGTGGCCGATGAGTGTGATTCAAGCCCAGACTCGCGCAACTGCTATATACCACTGTGCCTCTTCTAAAGCCTTTTTCAAATCGCCTTCTATCGCACCCGAAACCGGGAACCCCCAACCCAGCATCCCCCAGCAAAAAGCACGGAAGAACAAGGGACATCATTGTCCCTAACAGGATGTTAAGCTTTCCCAGAGAAAGTCTGGCCAGACCAAAAAAAGCCAACGGCTGACCGGATTTCAAGTCCACACTCCCTGGTGGGGTTATTCGGGTAAGTTTTTTCAACAGCAATAATCACCGACGACGAGGATTCCCCCTTGTAACTCACTCAAACGCTTACACATTTATTGCCCTCCTCCAGACGCCAACTGAACTAGCAGCACCGGAACCCTTTCTCCCCCCGGGCTCTGCGGCCCATACCCCTCTCCAGCCCTCGACACACCCCAGCGGACGTGGAACGACAGGCGCCTTGCGTAAACAAACTTCAAAACCTGCGTTGTAATTCCGTCTTCTGGCACCTGATCGGCTGTGTTGTTGGTCAACCGGAAACCCCAGTTAGCATTACATGTCAGTAGACCTTACGCGCAGGATCACCCTTGCCTCTCCTTTATTAAAGAAGATTCCTTTCCCCGTGAGCGGTATTTCCCCGGAAAACCTCGACCGGTGGATTGCCGAATTATGGGCCTTCTGCCGCTCTTATAAAGGGCTCCGTTTGGAGGTCTCTTCCAAGCACCAACAAACCCCTCGCAGAACCCCCTAGCCCACCCATAAAGACCCTTCATCATGAGACAATCCTCTCTCTTTCCCCCTTCAATCACCACCTGTGATTGGGCGCAGATCCCCCCCATCCGAAACCCCCCAATTTGTTCCATTGCAATGCTCAGCTCGAACGACGCCCTTTGAATTGCTCGCCCCTCATCCATCAAGTCTCCTCGCATTTAAACACACGTCTGTGTACTGCAACCCTCCCGTCCCTTGGCCCTGTTTGTTAATGACGGTTTACCGCTGGCGATTGCCAAACAAGATATGTGCCCGGACCCCCCACTTCGCATCCGCGGCCTAAGACTGTCCTTTTTGGTGACCGCCGCGGTTAGCTGATGGATCCCCCTGCTCCAATCCATGTGCCCCCCTATGCCCCCACGCCTTTCCCCCTGGTTCGATCAATCCCATTCCTAGTCGCTCCAGTGCTCCCCCCTTGCCTTTGACCCCCAGGCCCCCCGGGACCCACCGTGCTCCTAACACACAGCGATAAACAACAACCAAACAGGAGGACTGCCAACAACAGCTGACCACACTCTGCCAAGTCCGTGCTTGCTTGCGCGGGGGGTCATGCACCCCCGATCCCCCCTTGATAGCAGCAACCTTAGTTTGAACAGACCCTCTCTTCAACGTGTTCAGTCCATTAAAGGATGGATAAAAGATGATAAATCCGCAGAACCACGAGACTCCGCCGAACAAACCCAGGACCATAGACTACTGACAAGATTCCAGTGCTATCCTTGAACCCACTTTACAGGACGAGCACGCCAAACAAAAGGACTACCAATCTGCACAGACCCTGTATGAATTACCCTGCTGTTAATTAACCAAGATTTGTATTACCGTACTTTGTGCCATTACAACGTGTTCCGCTCACCCCACCCACGCCACATTCGATTCCTACAAAGGCCCACCCGCTTTCAGCGACCGAAGGGGAAAACCCTACACACCCAGTGCAAATTTCAACCATCCACCTTTACCTAAGGGCAATAGTCCGTGCATGACCCCCCGCGTGGTCTCCTCCCTCACCCCTCCTCGTGTGCTTAAGCGATGTGACCACCTGGCTAATCACCCATGGTGCCTCATGCACGCCGCTTCGGTCTACGCAATCCCCACCTCACCTTCATTCGTTCCGCTCCTTTACGCGTTGGGTTCTCAATCCGCTCTGCAGTGTTGTGCTATTGTCCTTACGTGAAGCACTCACGTTCAAGTTTGTTTCGGGTATCGGTCCCCTAACGGGAATTTTGGAGCCAACTCAAAAGGGGCCTGAGCCCACACGTTAGGTCTGTTGCCGAACTCTCTCACGGCCGGCTTTTTTTGATTGATTTTTATGTAATGTCATCTGTAACATCGATCTATAGACCGTTAAGACTTGTAAACCTGAACCCTAAACCCCGACCCTAAACCTACCCCTTACAATAAGCAAACCAAATCCACTAGTTGTAATTGTGTACACGCTTTGTGATGAATTCGAAAAAATTACCCTTCGACTGCGGCGCGCGTGGCTTAACTTGGCGAATTTACTGGACTGCTAAAATTCATCTGTGCTCGCTCAAGCCTTCCCCCTGGGTTAGTTATTACCACCTCATATTTACTCCCCCACCCCCTGGTTTCCTTAACCGCCTAGTGGTTGTTCCATACCTGCTATATTCACCTTCTGCGTCCTTTGTCCCAGCTAATTACCTGTGACACATTCATTCAACGAGTGCTCAACCCCTTAACAGATTGTTAGATATTGAATCTCCATAACCGCCGGTTCCGCCTCCTCCTTTTTTTCTCTCTCCCCCCCCCCCTCTGTCGCAAACACATGTCGGGCCCCCTTGAGGTACTAGCAGAGTGACAAGTGGCCGACTTCGTCAACGCAGATGGACGCATCTATTATCACACTGTTGGCTCTAAAGCTTTCTCGCTCTTTTTCCAATTCGGCCTCCTTCACCACGAACCAAAAATCACCCCCATAAAAACCCGCCCCCATCATCAAGCAGCAAAGGAATCTCTTTTGGCCACACAGGAGTGTTAATTTGACTTCCCAGAGACTAGCTGCGCCCCAAACATTACTTGCACAGCCGACTTGACGATTTCCAAGGTTTCTTACACCTGGTGCGGTCATTGTGGTATAAGTCTTGCCAACCAGCTTAATAATCGCACGCCCCCCTCTCGGACCGTGTGCCTAACCCCCCTTAATCAGCCTACAATATTTGCCTCTGCGACAGATAGCGAGATAGCGTCCAGCCCGACACCCCTCTGACCCCGCCGTGCACCACATGAGGATAAGTCTTTGCCCCGAAAGACAACGGCCCCCTCCGGTGGGAAACAAACTTTCAAATGACAGTGTACCACCAGTCTCCCCATCCGGCAATGATTGGCCTGCTTGTGCCGTGCTGTCCCCCCCGCCCCCAACTCAGCTAGTCAATTATGCTACGAGTGAATAGCCTATTTACTTGCTCTCCCCTTTAGTAACAGAATTGATGTTTTCCCCTTTTTTTCGTGAGCCGTTGCTTTATGAAAAAACCTGCGGGCGCTGAGAGAATTATGGGTATCCTGGTAATAAAGGGGTGGAGATCTTAAGCTCCACAAAGCAGAACAGCACATAAAAGAATCAGAAGCACATATCTCTCTTTCAACACCCCCACTGTGAGGCTTCCTATCCCCTCCAGAACCTCACAGTTCCTCTTGTCAGCAGTTTCAGCCTGCAAGACGTTGTTGAATTTCCGCACCTCCCACACTGTTTGCATTGACAAAACCCCTGTAGCCGTGCCCTGAATTTTACCCCTCTCGCGCTCTATCCGTTGTGTTAATGATCGTCGTGGCTGAAAATATTAGCAGCCCGCCACTTCGTTCATTTTGGGACGAGGTGGTCCTCCCCCCCCGACGTGGTTCCAAGGTGTCCATGGGGATTCCCCCCTCGATTGTAATTCACCCATTCGTGCTCGGCTACGCCGGGGCCCTTCGAATCCCATCCCGTTACGCTCCATGTCTCCCTAGCGTTGACCATGCTCCCCCTACCGAGTTCTAAACAGGACCGCTGCAGGCAAAACCCTCAACCAACAGTGCAAACACTTTCTCATCATGTAAGGAAACGTCTTGTCCCCCCTGCGATCGAGGCCCGCGCCTGCCCTTGGGCGCTCCTAAGGCGCACGCCCTGGACCTGACACATCTCACTCCCTGTGCCTCTGCCCAAGCGGCCCCCATGGGTTCGAATCAATACCTAATTCGCTTAATCTACTTCTAGCGTGGTTCTAAATCTCCGCCCCTACTTCAAACGTTTTGTCGCTATGCTCCCCTTACGTGACGCCCACTCATTGGTTCAGTGTCTCGGTGGACGTGTAGGACTCACCCCAAACCGGATTACCTGGGGAGCACCAACATACCAATATGGTGGCGCACGCCACAAGTAGGCTGTATTCTCCGCACATCACGGGGCTTTTTTGATGATTTCATTTACACCTAACTGTATCTGTAACTAGCCACAGAGTAAAAGCTTGTATTAACCTTTTTTAACCATTTAACCCGAAACATAAACCCTACCCCCTTACAATAATGCCCAAACCTAGTATAATGGTTTGTACCAGTGTCCCGAAGTGCGCCACAACCAATATTGCACCCTGTCCGCCGCCACGTTCGCCCTAAGGCAGCCACGGCAATCTGACCTCAATTCCTATTTGTGCTTCTGACACTGCCGTGGGTTCGCATTCCTCACTACTTTCATCTGTCATCCACGCGGTTTTAATCGGGACCCGGTCTGTCCCCCTAATCTGCTACCTTCTACACCGTGGGGCCCTGTAACCGTCATTATGTGAAACATTCAGTTTCATACTGACCCCCGCTCGCCTCACACCTAACAAGCTGATGCATCTGAAGACTACCCCGCCCGGTGTGTCCAACCCTTTTTAATTCACATGGATGGCACCGCAGACTCCCGTTCGAACACCCCCCCCTCCCCCCCCCCCGGTGGCTCTCCCCCCCGAGTGGCTCAACGCAGCCCCCATGGACCTGCTAATCTCCACCTGTGATCTAAACGCCCTTTTTCCAATTCTGCCTTTATTCCACCACATGTGAAAAACGTGGGGGGGGGCCCAGCACAAAACGCAGACCCCCCCCCAAAGGAATCCCCTCTTTTGTCACACAGGATTGTTAAGCTCCAGAGAAGAAGCCTGGCAAAAATTCCAAGGTGGCACTGTATTTTCATCGATGTCATACCTGGTTGGGGCCTATTTGCCCCGGACTTGGGTAGTAAAGTTTTTCCCCCCACCAGCAATAATCTGCGTACTCGCGAGGACCGCCATAAGCTACAACTATTGCCATCTGCAGCCACACAGTAATAGCCAGAGAGCGGTTCGCAGAATACCCTCCTCCCGTGCACCATGCGGCCCACCAGTCCCTGCGATACGACAAGCTTCGGTCCGTTTTTTTTTAAACAACCCACCCTTCCTATACCACACTGATGGCTAATTCATCCTTTGCCTTCTCTGCCGCCACACCCTTCCCGAGGCTCGTGTGCCGTCTTCTTTGGTCAACGATAATACAGCTAGAACGCTATGTAGCCCAGAAGCCCCCCCTATTTATTACCTTGATCTCTTCTTTCACTTAAAGCCACACGACGGGTTGGACGTCGACTTTCTCGAACACCACCCTGCCGGGTGCGACCTGCCCCCCCGAGAAGTAGGGTCTCTGGCTAATCAAAGCGGTGGTTTACCCCCCCCTAGTAAGACCTACACTCAAAGCACGATACCAGCACTCCCCTAAAAGACATCACCCCGCAAGACACATCCTCTCCTATTTCACCCACACCAATGTGACTCCCCCCCTCCGCGCATTCCTATCCCCCTAGAATACATAACTTTCGGGCTACTTGACCAACGCCTCATGATTGAAGATGTGTAAGTCCCCCCTGACCCCAATGACTGTTGAACTTTCGTAAACCACAATCGTTGCCCTACCCCTTTATCCCCAACATTTCGCTCTCCGTTTGCCTGTATCACTCTTGGTCTCTGCTTGTGTTAAAGGCACGCACGTCGGTCTGGAAAAGCCAGAATCTTCGATATGGGCCGTACGGTGGCCGCACGCTGCCCCGCTTTAACGGATGACGCGAATGTTTCTAATCCATCTTTGCCTCTGCACGCGGCGGTACGCCAATCCACCCCACCTCCTCGTCGCTCCATGCTCCTAGCACCTTCTCGATTAGGGGCGCCCAGTCCAGTCGATCCTAACCTAACGTCGCTACCACCACAAAATGGCACCGGGACCGCCATCAACAGCCAGCCACACTGAAGTATTTTGTCTTGTGCTTGACGTCCCCGGGCGCCCGCCCGCA